>PVJH01048919.1:0-10552 GCA_004026705.1 Nesogale talazaci
GAACACAGCAGATACCGTGAGAAGGTCATCCTCATAGCAGAAGCGGCTGATGGGGCACACGTCAATGGATGTGTCCTCGGGGGTCACCTGGAAGACGTGGGTGGTCTGCTGCTGCGCCGACAGGAGGGCCGGCATGTTCTTGTGCAAACACAGCCCCTGGCTGTGTGACAAGACCACCTTATCACACTTGAATGTGTGAGCGTCACACAAGCGACCCGTGTGCAGGTCACTGATGTGGAGGAAGTAGCCCTCCAGAGGGGACCTCGGGTCGGGAGTCACTGACTCGCTGTTCTGGGACATGTGACACATCGTGGAAAGGCGGGTGTGGCTTGTCGGGGAGATAGGCAACAGAGCCCACAAGGACACACCGGCAGTCGTCCATGAAGAGGCTGCACTCGTGGCTTAGGTGCTCGCCGTGGGTGGCCACATTAGTAATACGCAGCTAGACAAAAAAGCGTTCAAAGAGCCGGCCCCGGATATTGACTGACCGCTGGTCATTGCCATTGGACAAGCTTTCCCCTTCATAGCCCTGCAGGAGGTCCTCGGCCGCCTGGCAGCCCTGGGACTCACAGATGTCCAGAGCTGTCTGGTCTGAAGAAAAGGCGATGAAGAAGCGCCCTTCAGGTAAGGATTTCCGCGGGAAGCAGGGTTGCTTCTCCACATTGACCACAGTAGTTAGGGAGGACTTTCTGGTGGAGCACCCTGACCTGGGGCCACTGGGCACCGGCCCTGCCTGAGCTGATCTGCCAGCAATCCAAGCGGTGAATGACAGTTTGGTTTGGGGTTCTCCAAAGTATGATGGTGGAAACATGATGATTCATGATCACATCTCTGTCCCTTACCGACTTGAAAGGCCAGGGACCCCCAGTCGGCTTGGTGACTGCCTCCACCACCATGCCTCAGACCCTCGCTGGGCACCACCGCAACCCTACACTCTTAACCTTCAAATTGTCATCAGATAAGGTGACTAGCACAGCCCCCAATAAAATGATTTTTAAGTAAATGTCTAGAACATAATGACAATATGTGTACAAATATGCTTGGTACAACTGGTATATGGATCATTTTACGAGCTGTAAGAGCCCCCAAATAAAATGATCTTAAAAATAATAATAGAATCAGTAGATTAAAAAAACACTTGAAGTTAGACAAGCAACCATCTAGCAGAGAAGCAACAAACCCACACAAAAGAAACACTCCAGCCTGTGTAACCATGAGGTGTCAACAGAATTGGGTAACAGGCACCAGAAGACCCATAACACACAAACAGACAAAAAAAAGGAGGCTGTGAGTCCAGACCAAAATCCATCTGTAGACAATGCAACATCCCCTCACAGAAGAGTTGCAAAGAAGGAATGAGTCAACCGGGACTCATGTAACACATGTAACACAATAATCCTCTGGTTCCTTGAGGCTTCTTCATCCCCCACTATCATGACCTCAATCCTGCCTTTCACTGAGGGCTAGGCCACAGGATGTGCATAGGTACAGAAAAGAGCTCAGGACACATGGAATCCAGGTCAGAGACCCCCTCAGGAACAAAAATAGGAGTAGCAATATCAGGAAGATAGGAGGAAGGTGAGAAGAGGGGCAAAGAAACTGCTGGGGAAGGGAGGAGTGAGCGGTATAGGATATGAAGTTAATAATAATTTATAATTTATTAAGGGTCCAGAGGGGTGTGAGGGAGGATGAAAAGAGGAACTGATACCAAGGGCTCAAATAGAATGTAAATGTCTAGAAAATAATGAAGGCAACATAAGTACAAATACGCTTGATACAGTTGATGCAATGGATTGTTATAAAAACAAAGCCTCCAGTAAGATGATCTCTTGAAGAATAAAAAAGTGTTGAATGCATAGAAGTAAAGATAAAAACTCAGAGAAGATGACATTGCAGAATGCCATGACTATACTTCCAAAGGCCTCTGTACAATGTGGCTTCTTTAACAGCAAAGAGTATAAGGAGGTTAAAGAAGATCAGGAAATTCCAGTGAGACCAAGAGTTCTCAATTAGATGGGACCATTATGTCTTGCCTACTCAGCATTAAATTAGACTTCACTAAGTTTCTTGACATCAGAGAAGTTTGCATTAGGCCTTACCTTCTTCAGCAGAGTTTCTATACTTCTATATGTCTGTTAGCCTTTTCCTGGCAAATCTTCTTTCTCTGAGACTGTCAAGTGATGATTTCATAGGCAAGACAAAGCACCCTTAAAGCCCTGCCTGAGATTCCTCTACTAGCAAGAGCATATGCCCTAATTCAATGATCTCTCATGGCTTATGAATTGTTATCTAAAGCAAACTCACCCTCAGCAGGTGCGCTACATTATTATTACATTCTGTTTTCATCAGTGCACAGCTGTGTTTCCTTAGATGACCCAAAGTGGAGCCAGGTTTCTCTGCTAGTCTGCTATCCACAGGCTGCACTATGTCTCACTGCAGGAGAACAGGAGAATTTGCAAAGAATGAAGCACAAAATTGTTAATATCCTTTCATATAAAAAAGAATTGAGATACTAACTGGGAGAAAGATGAGGCTTTCTACTCCCATAAAGAGTATGTCTCAAAAATGCAAAGGAACAGTTCTACCCTGTGCTATAATGTGGTTATGAATAAGAATCAACTCCATGGCAATGAGGGTTGAGTTTGGGGAGGGGCAGAGGGTTGCTTTTGATTTTGTTTTCTGAACAACACTAAAAGTTTGAAAGTGCCAGAAATAGGAGCAAAAGGGGCAAAACAAACTAAACATTTGAAGAATTAAAATTAATATAATATTGAAATAATATGAAGTAAGGGTAAAACAAATAGATTAAATCTTTATTTTTCTTCTTGGGAGACAAAAGTTGTATAACTCTTCCAATCCTGCACAACAAATTATTACAAATTCAGTGGTTTAAAAGACTCAACACTTACTTTTTCACAGCTCCTGTGGGTCAGGAGTCCATGTATGAGTTAGCTGGATCCTCTGATCAGGGTCTCCACAGATTGAAATCAAAATGTCAGTCAGAGCTGATGCCATTAAATCTCATCTGAAGCTCAGCGTCTGCCACCAAGCTGTCTAGTTGTTGACAGAATTCATTTCCTTGCAGTTGCATGACTGAAGTCCCTATTTTCACGTTCATCACTCTCCTTTCCTAAAAGTCACCTAAATTTGAGCCACATAGAAACTTTCAAATAAAAAAATTTCATTATTATTAAAAATGAAGCTACTCCCTATTTTTCCTTAAAAAGATATGTTAGTTGCTGAGAGGATGTTAATGGCCCCTAGAAATCTCAAGTCCTAATTCCTATAATCTATAAATGTTGCTGTGTAAAGAAAAAGTAGCTTAGCGGATGGAATTAACTTAAGGCTCTTGAACTGAAGACATTATCCCAGACTATCCATATAGTCCCTAAACACAATCACTTGTGTCTCAGTAGGGGGATATTTCACGATAAGCAGAGACTAAGGCCATATGAACACAATGAGAAAGAGATTTGAAGAAGCTGGCCTGAAAGATCGAAATGCTTGCAGCCACAAGTCACAGAAAAGTGTTGGTCATGACAAGCTGGAAAAGATGAATGGTGCTGAGAGAGAAGAAAGATCTTGGATTCAGAATTAACATTCATTTAATTCATTAGGTATTGGTTAAAATGCAAACATTTATGAACATATTGGAGTTTTGAGGTCTCTTAAAAAGAAAATTTTAATAATAATTCACAGTAATTCATTACAAAACACTGGTGGCTTCGTGGTTACCCATTGTACTGCTAACTTCAAGGTCTCCAGTTCAAATCCACCATCCACTCATCAGAAGAAAGATAAGGCTTTATACAGTCTCAAAACACCACAGAGACAGTTCTTCCCTGTCCTACAGGGTCACTATGAACTGGAATTGGCTTGATGACAGGGAGGTGTTTTTGTGCTTTGTTTTTATCGGTTTTGAGGGGTATAGTAATTCATTATGCCACTAATATGAATGCTTAAGCCAATTTCTTTTAGCATATTGTATACTCTGTGAATTCCACGAAACTAAATTATATGCCCAATCCACCTGAAAGACTAATTTTTTGTTCAACATGTGCTTGTTGTGCACCATTGAGTCCATTCTGATTCCATTTAGTGATCCTGTATCATAGGCAGCATAAATTGAATTATTTATGGGAGCAAGACACCAGGTCTTTTCACCCACAGAACCACTGGTGAGTTGAAACTGTCAATCTTTCATTTACCAGCCATTTAATTTACCATAAAGCTGCCAGAGCTCCTTAACATGTTCTTATCAAGTACAAATATGCACAAAGCTATATCCTGTGATGAAGGGAATGGTGAATGATGAAGGAAGGTGAAGGGAATGGGCCAGAGAAAATTAAATATTTTCAATGCTCATTTCCTATATAAAGCCTATAGGGATAACTGTATAAAATCTATAGGGATAAAAGTTACAGAAAATAGATTGTAAATACAAAGATAAATTGAACATTTTGGTCTTGCTGCTGTCGGTTGACATCATGTTTGTTTCCTTCCATAACCATCCCACATAAAGGAAAACAAGACACTACCCAGACCTCACAATCATTGTCATGTTTGAACCCATTGGGCAGTCACTGTGTCAGTCCATCCAATTGAGATATTTTTCACCAAAGCCTCCAGTGGACTTTGGGTTTCTTTCATGCATACCATTGGTTCTAGAATATGCTACCTCCTAAAACAGTTAAACATCAACCAGTCATATTGGTACAGTGGATCTGTGACTCAAAATATTTATCCTAAAATAAAGCCATCATTTCAAATCTTCACCATTTCTTCCATTTTCATTAGCTACTCTATATTTTAGATCAATTTTCAGAGTCTCTCCTGACATACATTTTGAACTTTTCTTTCATCTTTTATGACCCGTTGCTTCTTCGTGAATGATATTATTGATGTTATCCCACAATTCACCTGGTCTCCAATCATTGGTATTAATGCACCAAATCTAGTCATCAGATGCTCAGGTGAGATCCACTCCTGGTTTCACTTTGATTCTTATGGACTTGCTTTAATTTTTTTCACCTTCAACTTAACTGCCTAAGAGCAATTAATGGTGTGTTGTGAAGTTGGCCCCTGGCCTTATTCAGGTTAGTGACATTGACCTTCTCCATCTTTTTTTTTCTTCAGAAAATGTAGCTGATAGGATTCCTGTGTATTCCGTCTGGTGAAGTCAATATGTATACTCACTGTTAATGTTGTTGAATAAAAAGGTTATTTGCAATGAATACACTGTGGTTCCTGCAAAATTCTATCATATAATATTAGGCATCTTTTCTCTTTTTTAATCCTTTTAATCATTGGGATTTGTACAACTCATCACAATCCACACATACATCCATTGTGTCCAGCACATTTTTACATTTGTTGCCATCATCATTCCCAAAACATTTGCTTTCTACTGGAGCCTTTGGTGTCAGCTTCTCATTTTTTCCCTTCCATCCCTGCCTCCCTCCCTCACAAACCCTTGATAATTTATAGATTATTATTACTTTGTCATGTTTTACACTGTCCTGTGGCTCTCTTCACCCACTTTTCTGTTGTCCATCTCCCAGGGAGGGGATTACATGTAGGTCCTTGTGATTGGTTCCCCCTTTCTACTCCACCTTCCCTCCACTCTCCTGGTATCACCACTCTAAGCACTGGTCCTGAAGGGTTCATATGTCCTGGATTCCCTGTATTTCCAGTTCCTATATATAACAGTATGCATCCTCTGGTCTAGCCAGAATTGGGATCATGATGGGGGGGGGGGGGGGTTGGGGGTGAAAGGGAGCATTAAAGAACTAGAGGAAAGTTGTATGTTTCATCATTGCTACACTGTACTCTGACTCATCTCCTCCCCTCATTCACAATAGTATAACTTTTTGTTCTTTGATGCCTGATCCCTGATCCCATCAATACCTGGTGATCACACAGGTTGGAGTACTTCTTCCATGTGGGATTTGTTGCTTCTGAGCTAGATGGCCGCTTGTTTACCTTCAAGCCTTTAAGACTCCAGATGCTATATCTTTTTTTTTTCAGTTACTATATCTTTTGAACCATCAGTTTTCTTCACCACATTTGCTTATGCATCTATTTGTCTTCAGTGACTGTGTCGGAAGGTGAGCATAATGGAATGCCAGTTTAATAGAAAAAAGTGTTCTTGCATTGAGTGAGTACTTGACAGAAGCCCCAATATCCATCTGCTACCTTAATACTAAACCTATAAATATATGCACATAAATCTATTTCCCATTGTTATATATAAATATATTTACATATGTACATGCCTGGATTTTTTTTTCACAGCACATCTTTATTGCTTTGGAGGATTTCCCTAGAGCAGACAGCATCTGACTGCACTGGTCTTGCTTTGGAAAGTTGCTATGCCCCACATAGTTGAAGGAGCAGTGCAGGGCTGGGGGTGACCTGTTTCTGCATGCCTGGATTTTGACCTCTATAAATCAGGCATCTTTTCTGCTGCTGTTGGATTTGAACCACCAAGCCAATGGGCTGCAATCAACCACTCAACCACTATCCCACCACGGCTCAAGCATCTTTTCTATGACCATATTTTCCAGTTAAAAATCTTTCTTGTTTCCAATATTCCTTCTAATCACCAATGATTATCAGTGCATCTGGATTGCATGTCTAAATCATTTCAAACTGAAGAAGCTAGTAAAACCTTATACTTCTTATTCTTTAGAATTATCAGTTGATGTGTAAATTTGAATAATAATTTTAGTACACCATAGTCAATGTTAGAACCTTTTTTTCCATTCTTGTATCTATTATTAGTAGCTCCTCATTTTCTCCCTGAATCCCTGTCATAACTCAAAGAAATTAATAATCTAGTCGCTGCTTCTATAGATTTACATATCCTGTATTTCATACAAATAAAAACATCTATACAACAAAGACAAAAAACTCAATCCAAAAGATAGCAGAAAGCAATAAAAATTAGAACATGTTGAAAACAGATAAAAAGGGACTGAGCCCCAGTGGTGTAGTGGTTGAGTGCGGGACTGCGCCCAGCAGTTCAAATACAGCAACAGCTCTTCAGGAACAAGGCTGGGCCTCCCACTCCCACCAGAGGGCAGTGATGCCCCCCCAAAATATAGATAAAAAGGAAAAGAACAGGTGGTAGATGTTCAATTTTATCCTAATGGTATCTTCAATAATCCCCTCTTTATTACACTCTGTCTAGGGAGAAGACTGTTTATGTCCTTGGTCAATAGATCTAGGGAATTCAATGGAGGTTTAGTCCATATGGGGCCTATGTAAATGGATTTTGGATTTTAACCTTCTGGAAACCATTAGAATATATTTTGAAATGTTCTCTTTGACAATGAATGCACTGCTATTTTTCTTCAATTTTTCATTCCAGCATAATAGATCATGATCATCCAATTCAGAATGGCCAATACCAGTTCATTTCAGTTCACTAATGCTTAAAATATTGATCTTTATGTTGTATTTTGTTTCTGATGACTCCTAATTTTCCCAGATTCATACTTCATACTTTCCCATTCAGATTACTAATGGATATGTTTGCAACTCTTCTCATTTTGAGTAATATCACATCAGCAAATGAAAGTTCCCAAATCTCTACTCCATCCACATCATTAAAGTTGATCCTATTTTGAGGAGGCAACTGTTCCCTAACCATATTTTGACTGCCTTCCAAAAGGAACATAGATAAACTATATGTGGCAGCCATGTGCTTATGTTAATTTTATGATTGAAATGTAGGGATGAGTCTAGCCTGTTAATCTGGAGATAGCCATTGAGCAGCCAATGAGGCCTCTATGTGGGCATGGCTTTCTCCTGAGACTTCTGGGAAATCTCACGATATTTCCCTCGTGAAGATGAGAAGCTATCTTTCCCAGTTGTTGGGAGTTGTCTCAGAGGTGATGAATCACAGAAAAGACAAGATGGCAGCGTCTGAGAATCTGGAGGAGCCGGCAGGGAGACCACACAGCTTTGCCCTGATGGAGCCAGACCTCTGAAGCTGGGGTGGTCACATGGAGACCTCTGCCAGTGATGAATTGCTTCTGCTGTTGATGGACCCTGAGCCCTGGAAGCGAGAAGCCATGGGGAGAACCCTGCCAGTGCCAGAATTCTGCACCCACTGACCTGTGACTTCGTGAGTCGGAAGGAAACTTTGTAGACTGGTTTCGGGCATATGGGTTAATATTGGACTTATGACTTTGTACTGGAGTGAATTGGGATGCCTTCTTAGTGTCAGTATAAACCCTTTCCTTATATCCATATGCGTGTCTATGAAATTTGTTCCTCTAGTCTACCCAGACTAACACAATAACTATATTACTATATCTTTTTCTCCAAGATCCATATGAAAGTT
Organism: Nesogale talazaci; assembly: GCA_004026705.1. Taxonomy (NCBI): domain Eukaryota; kingdom Metazoa; phylum Chordata; class Mammalia; order Afrosoricida; family Tenrecidae; genus Nesogale; species Nesogale talazaci. The sequence goes on from PVJH01048919.1 coordinate 8,351, forward strand.
ATTAAAAGTTAGAGTTCAGACAATGAATAAATTTCTATTCAGCTAAGGTGAGAAGAGCGAGAACATGAGAATGTATCACAAAAAAAGTGACCCTTGAATTATCTAAACTGCCAACACAAACAATTCTGTTGATAACAACACCATGAGCAGAAGTACTATGTATCATTACCATGGAATTCATTTCAACTCTAATGATGCAATGTGACAAAGTAAGACTGCCAATAGTCATTGTTGTTGCTGTTGTTGCTATTCCTACTGCTGCTGCCTTTGTAAATGGGGCCTTGGCTATACGGTTTTCTGGAGCAGATTACCAGGTCTTTTTCACCCTTGGAGCAGCTGGTAAATTCCTAATGATAACCTTCCAGCTAACAGCTGAACCTTTAACCATTACTCCATCAAGGCTTCAAAAGCATAAGGGACAACGAAAGCATAAAAAGAACAAAATTCCATGTGTCAAAATAATTGTACAGAGGTCACTTTGGATGGGGCTTACAATACTGGACATGCTTTTCTAAAAGAAAAAAATGAATAGTAAAGTGCAGTCCTTGGCTCTACCCCCTTACACCAAATGGGTCAGCTTAGATGAATCACTCGGTCTTGCAGCTCAACCTTTTTCTTTGTAGAGTACTGTTTAATTTGTTTCTTTTCTGCAAATGATTTCATAGAACTACTATGAGTTTTAAGAAGTGCAACATACTATATTAACTTAAAATATGAAAAATAAAAATAAAAAATTTTAATATATGAAATGTAAAAAATCATAAAATATAAAGTATGTGTGTCATATTTATAAACAAGAGTTAGTAAGGGGCTCAACTAGGAAACCATCCACTGGGAACCTAATTCAAAGAACAGACACCAGCTGGACTGTAGTAATAGAACTGACACATTCTAGAAACTCATGCAATGGGGATCCGTGTAGCAAACAACACAAGGACCAACAGCTCTTCATCTTGAAGACAATCAGAATGGGAACACAAAAAAGGAGAGCAGGTATAATTATGATTCACTGGTTCTCTCAATGATCAGCAAGAACAATCAGTATGTCCAAGATCCATTCTAGTATCAAGAGTAATCTGAGAATAAACTACATTAGAGTCTGGTCTAATGGAGATTATATTTTATCACATATCTCATCTCCCTCTCTTTGAGTCCATGTCAACTCATAGGGACCCTCAAAGACATGGTAGAACTGTGAGTTTCCAAGACACAACTTTTATAAGCCCTGAGAAGCAGCAGCTGGTTTTGAACTGTGGTCGTGTGGATCGCAGCCCGACATGTAACCACTGTGTCATCAGGGCTTTACAAAAAATCAAATACTGGACAGTAAGAGTCCTCTGCCTCTCCAGTGTGAACTCTCTGATGTTTTGAAAGATTTTACTTCAAAGTGAAGAAGGATTTCTCACAGGGTTCCTTCAAAGCAGTCTTGAACTACTATATCACCCAAACTCAAAACCTGATCTCCCTTGATTTCTAGTTCCATAGACAATAAATCTTTTTCATCACTGAGTCATAGATTAAGTAATTAAACTGGAGCGTCCTAACAAATACAATCTGAGTGGGTCTAAATTGATTAAGACCAACAAAAAGCTGAATTGACAACCACAAAGAGTAAAGCCACTTTAAATCTAGGTTGCAAATGCCTCAAGGACAGGAATATGGGTCTATTTTAACTGATTACTCCCAGGCTTGTAACAACATAACTTAAAGGCAACATCATGCCTAGAAACATGATGTTGATCTTAGGTGCCATGAAGATGTCCCTGAGTCAGAATGATCCTATCAGTATACAACAGGAAAAAAACAGTGCCTGGTCCTGCACCAGCCTCACGATTGTTCTTATGTTTCAACCCATTGTTGCAGCCGCTGTGTCAGTCCCTCTTGGTGAAGGTCTGCCTCCTTTCTGCTAATCACCTAATTTACCAAGCATGAGGTCCTTTTCCAGAAACAGATCTCTCCTGAGAATATGTCTAAAATACATAATCGGCATTTAGTAAGTAGCATGAAGGAATAGATGATAGAGCTAAATAACTTATTTGCACATACAAATGTAATATACCAATGATCATATTTTCTGATTAAGAAGATAATGAATAGTTTAACATCTTGGTGTTTAAAAAGCTAGGCGTTATGTGAGACAAATATAAGAAACGAGTTTCTACCAACAAAAGTCATTCCCAAAAATCTAGATTGAGACTATTA
>PVJH01048920.1:0-10561 GCA_004026705.1 Nesogale talazaci
TCAATTTATCAAGAAACTGTCTTTTGTGACTAGACTAATGAAGGTAAATTTGTACATGATGGATGTGGACTCTGAAGAGGAAGGGAAGTGACTAAATTCACACTCATAGTAGGGAGGTCTCCATATGCTTGATCCAGGTGCTGCCCTGTAAAGGGAGGTACGGCTTACCCCCAAAACTGACACTTGACTGAAAAACAAGATACAAAAAAAGCCAGGCAGGCCCACCGTGAGAACCCAGGTAGTAATCAGATATTGTATCCATCCAGGGCTTATCTGTGTGAGCACTCACAGGTGGGAGAGTCCTTTCTCCGATGCCTGGAGTTGTCCCAGCCAGGTGCTAGTAGGCAGATGGTTTCTCTAATCCTTCTGCGACCAGGTGACCACTCATATTGATTTCAGGAATAAAATTATTAAAAAGTGCAGAAACCAAAGCAACTGCACAGGGAATGGATTTCCCAGTAAATAAGACAAGCCTAGCTTTATTTTGTTTACTGAGGGCTCTGTCCCTGTCAGAGATTAGAAATATGAAAAGAGATTTTGCTTCTGTAGGAAGGTGCTGAGGGTTGGGAGACAGGTGCCAGCCATACTTAGAAACAGAATCTTTGATGTGGTGAAAAAGGGGTTCAATTGTTCACTACAGATTAGTAGGTAAGCACAAGTAAGCCCATGCTTACCTTGTTTATTGCGTAATCCAACACTGGACCCAGTTCCCAGAATTAACAGACCGTGTCCAGCCTTCACCTTGAATCCTTCATCTTGCTCATTTTCCCATTAGCATGAGAAAAGGAATTCTAAAGGTCGGGGTTCTGAACAGGAGGCAGCCCATCTTGAAGGCACGATGACAAACCTCACCTCACAAATTCATCTGTAACTTCCAAGGCCAAAGGGGAACCTCAAAGTGATTTTCAGAGGAGCATTCTATTGCCCTGAGAGGGCTCGTGGTGGTTTTAATGTGGAACTCCCTGTTTCCATTCCCCTTTCAGTAGCATGTCAGGGAGCAAAGCCTTCCATATAAGACCTGACAAGCGTGGGTTCATGAGGAAGCAGAGGGGAAGTGCTCAGTTCATATGACTAATTAGACAGACTTCACGCTGGGTTGCTCTTTTTTGATGCCGGTCTTGTTCCTAATTGTTAGTTTGCTCCTCAGGAAAGTAAGGTTGAGTTCAAATGCCTCTGTGCCCTGCTTTCCCTCAGTGTTCCTGACCTGAAACTGATGCGGGGTGACAGGGAGGAGACGGCAAAGACTCTCCTTGCACTCAGAGCAAACCTTTTCAAGTTCCCCAAGACTGGCAAGACTGGCAGCAGTGTCTAAAGGCTGTGGTTAGAGCCCACATTCAACAGGGCAATCCCCTGCTGAAAGTTCTGCTCAGCAGAGTGCTTGTGGGTTCAACTGAGAGGCCTAGGTGCTTATTCTCCAAGCTAGCCAAAGAAATACTTCTTAGCAGACATTGGACTGAACATTTAGAAATGGGGTGCCAGAGGCCAATTGTTAGAATGAGTGTAATTCTTCATCTTCACCTCTAGTCCTGCCCTTTGCAATGTGACTTGGTAGTTCCTCCTGCAGATGCTTATTAGGTCCAGTCACTTCCAGCTCATGGAAAGTTGCATGTAGCAGGGATAAACGTAACCTGCTCCTGTGTCAGCCTCATGGTCACCGACATGTTTGAGTCCATTGTGGTGTTGGTGCCAATCCATCTCATCAAGAAAGAGTCTCTCTGGCCTTCCCTGCCCGTCTCCTTTACCAAACTTGTTGTCCTCCTTCTGTGATGGATTGCTTCTGAAGAAGGGTCCAAAGAAAGGGGATGGGGCAATGTTCTGCAGGAATTCAAAAGGGTTTCATTGATTAATTTCCAGAAGCATAGTTATTCCCAGTCTATCTTATTCTGGAAGATCCACTGAAACCTGTCTACCCTGGTGACCCTGCTCATATTTGAAATGCTAGTGGCATAGTTTCCAGCCTCACAGTAACATGCAAGCCATTAAAGTATATAAACTGATAGATGTGTTGCTACTGTTTCTGTTATGTGCCCTTGAGTTGGTTCTGAAATAATACATACTACATAATGCAACTATATACTATGTTGTCTATAATATAGCAGAACAAAGAACTGCCTAGTCTTACTCCATCCTCAGAGTACCCTGTTTGCATAGGCACATGGTTGCAACCATTCTTCTTCTTCTTAACTGTAAGCTTACAGTTTTATCCTTAACTTCACATATACACGGAGAACAAGGTGGTACTAAAAGCAAACACCAGGGCACATGTTAAGCTGTGAGGTTCTTACTCCAACTGGAAGGCTTGTTTCTAAGGAGCACCTGGCTGTACTTCTTTCAAGACAGATTTGTTCATTCTTCTGGAAGCCTATGGTACAGGAAATAGCAGGGTTCTGAATGGAATCTGTTCCTAAGTATATCCTTAGATTAAACTTGTAAGTTAATTGGAACAAAAACCCATCATTCTTATTTAGCTATATTTTACTGCAAGAAAATTTTCAAAGCCTCTTTATGACTTAAAATCTGTACACAAAGTAAGTGAAGGTGATTGTGATGAAGAATTTATTTCAAGTAGGGGGCTGATTTAATCATTTCAAATAACATTAAAGTCAAATAACAAGTACAAAACAGCTGTTTCTAACTCAGAAGCTCATATTTAATACTCTTCAACAACACCATAATTCAAAAGCATTATTTTTTTCTTCCATTTCCCCTATTAATAACTGCCCATGAAGCTGGTAGAACTTTCTCAGTATTTTACAGTATGATACTTTTTCCTTCCTTCCTGTTTTCCTTTTTCCTCCCTCCCTGCCTCCCTTCTTCCCTCCCTTCCTCTCTCCTTCCCTTCCTTCATTCCTAGAGATCAGACCTGCATCTCTATCCCATATTTTCTCCCTTATTTGTTTCCTTCCCTTATATCTTTCATAGATGGTGTGGTAGTTACATAATCTGTTGTCAGTTTGAGACTTAAAAGTGAAGGGATGGCCATCTAGCTGAGAAGTATCCAAACCCACACAGAAGAAGCACACCAGTCAGTGTGGCCACGTGGTGTCGAAAGGATCAGATCGTAGGCATCAAACAGGAAAAAACTGTATCACTGTGTGCACACCTTTCGAAGACGATTGTGGAGAACATGTGGGGGCATAAGCAAGAGCCGTGAAGATAGCTGATGGTACCTGGCTATCAAAAGATATAGTATCTGAGGTCTTAAAGGCTTGAGGGTAAACAAGTGGTCATATAACTCAGGAGCAACAAGGCCCACCATAGAATAAGCACACCAGATTGTACGACCATGAGGAGTGGAAAGAATCAGGTACTAGACATCAAAGATCAAAAATCATATCATTATGTACCCCCCCCTCCCCCCGATATGATAGCTGAGGACAAAAGGGTGCAGAGACAGACAGAGCAGAGGAAGCTGATGGCACCCAGCCACCAAATGATAAAGTATCTGGGTTCTTAAAGGCTTGAAGGTGAACAAGTGTTCATCTTGCACAGAAGCAGCAATGCCCACATGGAAGAAGCACACCAGCCTGTGTAATCACGGGGAGTCAAAGGGAGCAGATATCAAGCATCAAAGAACCAGAATCACATCATTAAGAATGAGAGGAGATCAGCGTGGGGATCTAAGGCCCATTTGTGGGCAATTGGACAGGCCAATCAGGGTAGCGATGAAGCATGCAACGTTCCTCTAGTTTCTGAAGGCTTCCTCCCTACTACTATCATGGTCCCAATTCTACCTTACAAATCCAGGTGGGCTGGAGGATGTACACTGGTAGAGATGGGAACTGGAAATATGAAGAACCCAGGACAAATGAACTCTTCGGGGTCAGTGGTGAGAATGGAGTTATTGGACGGGTGGAGGGAAAGTGGGGTAGAGAGAGGAAGCCAATTACAAGAATCTACACATAACCTCCTATCTAGAGGACAGACATTGGAGGAGGGAGCAAGGGGAGATGTCAGGTACTGTAAGACATGACAAAGTAATAATAATTTATAAAGTATTGAGGACTGGTGCAAGAGGGGGGAGCAAAGCCAGAGGGGAAAAGATGAAAAACTGATATCAAGAGCTCAAGTGGAAAAGCAGATATTTGGTGAATGATGATGGCAGCAGGCGTGTGAAGGTGTTTGGCACAGTATATGTATCTATGTATTGTGAAAAGCTATGTATTAGGCCCCAATAAAGTGATTTTTTTTTAAAAAAGTGAATGGGTGTAGTTTAATTTGTCAATCAGGTTGCAGCTTATTGACCTTATTTGGAGGCGCTAAGGAGATAAGTAGCTCGCTGAAGTTAGGGTATGTACTCACTCCCTGCAAGACATTCCTGTAGAGAAGACACATGGAGCTACACTAGAGTCCTGGAGTTGAAGGAGCCAAGTGGAGATCCCTGTTAGCACTGAGAAACGTCCACTGCCAGTGGATCCACAAGACTGTCCACCTGCTGATCTCTGATCTTCCCGCATTCAGCTTCATTGCATGTGTTTCATGAATCTGAAGAGAATCTTGTAGATTAGTATCTGACATATGGGTTAATATTGGAGTATGGACTTGCATAATCTGGACTGGGCTCGGATGTTTTCTCAATATTCAATTACTCTCATACATAAAGCTCTGTCTTATAGACATATGAGTGTCTATGAATTGTTTGTCTGATCAACCCTATCACAGATGGGTCCTCTAATAAATCTGTTGCCCATCTATCTCTATTTTGGCATCTACCTTTCAGAACTTAATTCCTTATATCAATAAGCATTCATTTTTGCTCATAAATCTACATAACAGCCAGATGGTGCTTCTTGTCCAAGTCAGACTAGGTAGATTTTGACTAGGCTCACTCACGGATTGTGGTCAACTGGGAGCTGAGTAGGAGCCTCTGTGATGTGGGGGTTGTATGGGTGGTCATAAGAAGTGGTTGGCAGTTCAAAACCATCATCAGCTCCACAGGAGAAAGATTGGGTTTTCTTTCCTCATAAACATTTACCATCTCAGAAACCCACGGGATATCACTATGAGTCAGCAAAACAGAACAATGCACTGCCTGATGATCTATTTCACGGTTGTGCCTGGCCGGATTTTTCTGCTGATTTAGAGCTTCTTCCTTGTGCCCTCCCACAGATATGGTCAATTTGATTTTAGTGTACTCCACCTGGAGAAGTCCACATGTATCGTTGAAAGAAAGACAAAAGGTATTTTCTCTGAATAAGTCACTGATCTTACAAAATTCGATCATGCAATCTGAAACTTCGTTGCTATCACCAAGACCAGAGTTTCCGTCTATGGTTCCTTTCTCTTTGTTTCAATCACTTTTGCATTCCAATCACCAATAGTTTTTTGATCTGTCTTGATTGCACGTTTAATTAATTTCAGATGGAAGACTTTGGTAGAATTCTTCAATTTTTTTTCACAACTAACTTTGGTGGTTGGTGTGTTATCATTGTATTAATTGTATTTCCTTGAATGTTGACAGATAAACTCATATCAAACAGCATTGTACTTCATGATTTTTTTTTGGTTTTTTTGGCATCACTGCTCTCTGGTGGTCATGGGAGCTACCCAGCCTTGCTCTTGGAGAGCAGCTGCTGGATTTGAACTGCCAAGCCCATGGGCTGCAGTCCCGTACTCAACCACTTACACCACGGGAGCTCAGCCCCGTTCTTCATGATTTTGTAATGTTTGTTTTGAAAATGGCTGCAAAACCATTTCTTTTGATCGTGTAATTCTTGGCATAGTAAATAATATGATTTTGTGATTTGAAATAGCCAATACCCATCCATTTATGCTCACTGATGCCTAGGATGTTGATCTTTATGTGTCCATTTTATTTTTGACAACTTCCAACTTTTTTAGATTCACACGTCATACATTCCACATGGTGATCAGTAGCTGACCTTTGCAGGTTCTTCTTCTTACCTTGAGTCATGCCCCATCAACAAATGAAGATCCTGAAGGTTCCACTCCGACAGGTTTTACCCAACTCATGTCACCATGGTTGACTCCATTCTCATTCTGAGTGCCTTTCTACCCAAGGCTCAGTCCTCAGGCACCATCTCTGACAATGCTGCTTCCATTATTCAGATTTTAAGGGTAGGAAAATAGACACCATCTCTTGTAGAAGGGTTCCACTCATCGTCTATCTTTATTGGTATGTCATTAATTCCCAAAGCCTTGTTTGTACTAATGCCTTCAGTGCAACTTGGACTTCTTTTTTCTGTACCGTAAGTTCTAACAGGAGAGTTGAGCATCCTAGGGTGGTTTATTACCTTGTATTCCTGGCACATCAGAACACAGACCCATAGAAAACCAAGCATATTGCTATCAAATCAACTCTAAGTCACGGAATCCCCATGGTCTCCAGAGTAGAACCACTCTGTAGAACCAGCCTCTGTCTGTAAGGTGGCAACTGGTTGGAATCGACACAATGACAGTGAGTTGGTTTTTTTTTAAATGGGACTAAAGCATGTGATCATTTTTCAAACATGAAGGTAAGTTGTATTAACGATTATATTATTTGGGTTCAGAATTTCAGATGACTATAATTACTTTCAATTGATTGCAGTTAGTTATATTTAGTACTCAAATGCTTAAAAGAAAATATGAACACATCATCTGCAATGGAGTTACTCCATCGAGTTTTCAACAGCTGAGTTTTCAGAAGGAGATCTGCAGGCCTTTCCAACCAGGTGTCTCAGAGTAGACCCAAACCTCCAGCCTTCTGATGAGCAGCCGAGGATGTTGTTTGCACCACTCTGAGACTCCTAAAGGCAAAGAGATTTTTGCTCATTAGAATTTCTCAATATTATATCAGATGCTTCAGTTACCATCACGTATTCCCATTACATAGTTGAGCTGTGCAGCTCTGGTTTTAGATAATGCCAATCAGCTGCTTATTGGAATATTCAGTGACAGAAAATGGCAACTCTTCAGATAGGGTCTTTTTTCTTTTTCTCAGCTTTTCTCCCCACCCTCCTACTCCTCAGGTAGAGAGGGTCTTTTAAAGAAAAATTATATAAATTTCAATTTATGTATAATACTTTTAGGAACAAGACATTGATGGAGCTTTTGTCTTTAGTGTAAAATTAATAACATGGAGAGCTTAAACATTAGCATTTATCTTTTTACAAATTCTCTATTTACTCCACTCTCAAAAAATCTTAATGTATAAAATCTAAAACAGTTATAGTTCTTTGTAGGCAAACACCTCCTCTGAAATCAATCAATAAATACACTTACCAAATAAACAAGTTAAGCATAGGCTTACTTGTGCTTACTTACTAATCAGTAGTGAACAATTCCACATGGGTTTCATAGGTGGTGAAACAAAGATGTGAAGTCCATGTGAAGTTTGTTTACTACATATTAGTAGATAAGCACGAGTACTCCATTGTTTACCTTGCTCATTGGGAAATCTGCCCATGCACTTACCTGTTTCTTGTCATTTGATCCTAGCTAAAATATGTGACACATTAGCAAAGCTTTGTGCCAGATTGACTTTTAGAATATGTAAATGGCAGAATTGGACTAGTTACTATGATAAAAAAGTCATTAAGACTGATATTCTTTATCTCATCTTAATAATATAATATAAAACAAAACAAAATATCAAGACATCAAGAGAAATTGCATTGGACTGATTTATTTGGTAGTTAATCAATTTATTTCCACATTAATTTTTGATTTACATGTTTATTTCAATCATGGTAGCAATACCCAGATACACATCAATGATGGATTATTAATTTATACTAATCTCAACAATGTTTCTCAGACATGGATATAATCAGGCATTGCAAATTTTCAGAAAAGCATATATGGAAAATTCTGTAACATCATTAACTTCTTAATTTCTGTTTACAACCATGGCAATAACCAGAGAGTCCTGCTAGTGTAAAAACAGTCCTGTGGTAGTAATAGAAAATTATATCTTCAATCCCAGGGTTCTTGGAAAAATTTTCTACTAATCATTATTCATTGGGTCATAGAAACTTAGAGCTGGAAGCTGATACCTTGATTGACTTCAAGACCATGGGATATGCAGAGTGATGTGTGCTGATTCTAAGCCTGATACCATCTTCCTCATCTTCCTCTCTCTGTTTTGAATGTACTTGTTTGGATATCATTGAAACCACTGAAGACAAATTCCATGTTGAGAAAGTTCTCATGTAATAGAACAGTAGCACAGCTTATCCTATGTGCAGACCATATCCATGAACACACTTGAGGAAGCATCTCTCATTTGGGACTCACAGAATTCCAGAGCTGAAGTCCATAGTGGTTCAGTATTAGATTACTTACCTCTAACACAGGGGACCCAAGATTTATTCCCAACCATTGTGCAGCCACTCTCCAACTGTCAGAGGACACTTGTGTGCCGCTAAGATGCTGAAAAGGGTTAAGTGGAGCTTCCACTTCCAGGCTAACATGAATGAGGAATAAAAGTTTGGGGAGCTACTTCCCCAAATCAACCAGTGAAGACCCTAGGGATCACAATGAACTGATCTTCAACCCATGATGCAGGTTAGAGAACATTTTGTTTTTGTGTGTGATGTTGCCATGAGTTGGGGCTGAATCCCTGGCAGCTAAAAACTACATGACACTGTCCCACTAGTTGATTTTATACCGTGGAGCTGGGTGCCAGAGTGGTTGATCGATAAGCATCTTCTCCAGAGCAGAGACAGCTTAATGCCCCTTTGTCTCATTCTTTGTCCTGGGCACCTAAGAAGACTTACATTAGCATTGTGTGACTGCCTATGGCAGGGTGTTCACGCTTTTTCCAGCATGTGAACTACTTATAAAATGATTAAGTCAAAATGATCTACCAACTACAAAAATGCAAAACATATTTATTTATTTATTTATTACATTTAGTCAGAAATGCATTGAGAATTCTTAAAATGTACAATGTATGTTTTTGTACTTTGCATAACCACGAGTCCATATTGCACACCACAACACAACTGACTATGTAAATTAAAAAAATCATTTTATCGGGGGCTCGAACAACTCATCACAATCCACACATACAACCATTGTGTCAAGCTCTTTTATACATTTGTTTCCCTCATCATTCTCAAAATACTTGCTTTCTACTTGAGCCTCTGGTATCATCTATGTACATTTTTGGTCATTACCTGAGTTGACTCTGATGACTTGCACTGAATGGCATCAGCCAGGGATGCATAGTGTGGACAGTAGATGCTGACAGCCAGCCTCAAGCACACTTCCAAATGATCATCAGTCATGGTGGAGTGGTACTTGGACTTAATGATCTGATCACAGCCCAGCCTGTAACCACCACTCTACCAGGGTTCCTCAGACTTAATGACATTTATGTATGAAAAGGCTGACTCACATAAATAAGTAGAGCTGAAAAATACAGTCAAGGAGGTAGCACATTTTCTCATGTTTGGGTACTTTCCCTATGCAAGTAAGTTCCAAAACTGTTCATGTGCTCTGGACTTCAGCCAAATGTCCGCTTGTAGTGTCAAAATCTCCCATTCTGCTGAGCTCCGGTGGCGTAGTGGTTGTGCATGGGACTGCGGCCCACTAGGATGGAGGTTCAATTCCAGCTCCACAGGAGCAAAGGCTGGGCCTCCTCCTCCTCCCACCACCAGAGGGCAGTTATGCCGCCCGCCCCCCAAAAAATCTCCCATTCTGTAGGAAAGTGATATGTTTTTGTCTTCTTACTTGGCCCAGCTCCCCCATTCACTTAACTACCGTTTCATATGGTTAAGAGAAAAAAACCAAGGTCTAAAAATTGGGGATAATTTAGCTTGTCAGTTTTGCTGCACTTAGCATAATTGTTTGTGCATATGTTTAACACCTGAGATTGCATCTGATTGGTTGCGCTGTATATCAATTAAGTGACGGGATTAAAGATAGATTTATGTCTATTTTTTTAATGCCATGCAACCTACCCATACCACATTTGCAATGACTAGCAGATATTGATGTATTGAGCACTCCTGGTCTATGGGATGTAGGAAAAGTGAGGTGTGCTGATTCTTTCTCTTGAATGCAGGGCGTCCTGTGGATGGCTCGGAAGCATCTCTAGAAGACGGCAACTTACAGGATGAAAAGAGTGGGCATATCTGTACTGTCACGTGGAAGACCGGACCCCTGATGGGGCTGTGATCTGAATGAGAGATGCACTTTTATAGTTTTAGGACATTAAAACTTGAAGGTGTCTGTTATCACATCTAATAAGATTCCTCTAATCCATGGATCATCTCATCCTTTGACATGTCACCATTGAAACAAAGGACCCTAATATCTTGGTTTTGTTCTATAAACTCATATAAACCCAAACTCGCTGCCAGCAAGTTGACTGTGCATCACAGCGACCCTGTAGGACAGGATCGAACTGCCCTTGTGAGATGCTGAGTCTGTGCCTTTCTATGGGATGAGAAAGCCCTGTCAGCTGGTGGTTTCAAACTGTTGACCTTTAGTTACAGCCCAATTTGAAGTCACTGGACCACCACAGCTCCATATAGATTCATTTAGAGCTAAAAAACCCCAATAGCCCCCAAACAAAAGAGCCATCCAATTTTCATGTCTGTGGCGAGATGAT
>PVJH01048921.1:0-10565 GCA_004026705.1 Nesogale talazaci
TTAAATGCAAGACTGGAAGATGACTGGGTTAGTAACCCACTTAGGATGAGAGATAATAGATTTCCAAGACTGAAAGTAGAGGAAATAGTAGGCTGGAAATATTAGTCTGGGTCTAACAAGTAGAAATAATGATAAAACGAGGATGGTTTTTATGATTGAGATTATTTATAATAAAAATAATGTAAAGATTTAATGCATTGTATATAGTTGAATAGAGGTTAAAGGAAAATAGATGAAATCTTCCCAATTCATAAAAAGGGGTCCTGCATTTGGAGAAGGGTTAACTGCTGTCCTTGCTGAAGGAGCCCCGGTAGTGTTAAGTTGGGTCATTAACCACAAAATCAGAAGTGTGAACTGCCAGCAGCTCCTTAGAGAAATAGGAGATTTTTCTATCTTCATGATAATTTATAGTCTTTGGAACCCCCAGGGGCAGTTCTCTTCTCCCTATCGGATCTTTATGGGTCAGAATAGACTCCGTCAGTAGTTGAAGATGATTGGAGCAGTTCTCATAAGGACCATACAGAAGAGGGAGAGCACCAGTTCAGCCACCCGTATTTGATAGATTCCTTTGCAGCAGGTGGAAGAACTGGATAATTTTATCAGGAGCAAGGATGTACTTTGCCCAGTGCTGCCTGGCTTTGCTGAAGAATCTAAGACTTGACCCAGTATGGCCAAGCTATTCAGGCATCTCTTGCTTCTGCTGGTGGGGTTTTGCTTTCATGCATTTTCCACATAATGAAGGTTTATGGCGATCCTGTATTAAGCCAATCTGTGGGTGTCATTTATCACCCTATGTGTCTTTGTATCACATTTTGGCAATTCTTGTAATGCTTCACACTTTTTCATAATGCTATCAAACACTTAGGAGACTGCATCCAAAAAATGCTCATATCTATTGAGTTAATTCTGACATATACAAAGTTTCCAAGACTATAAATCTCTGTGGGAGCACACAATCTTAGATAGTCAGTTTTTTTCCAACAGACAGCTGGTATTTATAAATTGCCAATGGTGGCTGACAATCTCACCCCAACCCACATTACTGCTGTGTCTCCTTCATAGACCCCACCAAGAAGAACCAGGCTCATTGTCCCAGAGTCCCTGCTGGCTCATAGCACAACTCCAGGGCAGAGCAGAAGTGCTCCCTAGGATGGCCCCCGCTGAGAGTCTGAACAGCGCCCCATAGGTCACCAACAGAGCAGAAACTGGCTTCCCACTGTTGACCTGGTTGGGAGCCACCCAATGGTAACTTGATGATACATGAGAAACCCCCCAAAAGTGTGACTTAATGTATTGTGATATTCGCTTTACTGTGGTAGTTTGAAAATGAACCCACCATCTATCAGCTGTGCATGTATATAAATATTTAATTTTTGAGTGTTCCTATTGGCATAAAATTTGCATATCATACAATTCCATTGAAAAAACAACTGCAAAATCAAACTCCCTGCCACTGAGTTTGTCGAGCTCAGAGAGATTGTAGAGGACAGGGTAGCACTACCCTTGGGTTTCTGAGCCTGTAATCCTTCATGGGAGAAGACAGCACCCTCTTTCTCCTGAAGGGCAGCTGTAGTCACGAGCTGCCCACTTCGTGGTTGGCAGCCCAGCACATGGCCAATATGTCCCCAAGACTCCAATGTATTAGTTCAATCATATGAGGATGAGTTGCGCCATAATGACCACACTCAACTTCAGAGTACTTTCTTCTTTCTTGTGCTCGTTATTAGCTCCAGATCCCCACGTCCTCCCTTGCAGTGCCACTAGATAAGGATTAACCCAGTTATGTCTATACATTTACCCAACCTGGGTTTCACATAGAGAAAGATATACAAAATAAAAACAACAGACGAAGAAATCCCAAGAACAATGACAACATAAAGCAGAAAAACACTTCAATAGAAAAGAAAACCTAGAAAATTAAAAACAAGAATACATTTAAAATGAGTAAAAAAGTAAATCAAGTAAGATGCTATATTTTTTCACAACTAATTTATTTATTTTACTGCTATTTATTTTTTATTGAATACTTTTATTGGGGGCTCTTACATCTCTTATCACAATTCGTACATTCATCCAGGGTGTCAAGTATATTTGCGGTTTTGCTGCTATCATCATTTTCAAAGCATTCTCTTCCCATTTTGCCCCTGATATCCACTCCCCACTTCTTCCCTTTTTCTCCCCCACCCACCCACCATTGCAAACCCTTGGAAAGTTATGGATTATTTTTCCCATATCTTACCTCATCCTTTCTCACCCCTTACTCACTTCCTCAATATGCAACACCCCCCTTAGAATGGATTATTGGTTGATCTTTGGAATTGATTCCCCCTTTCACCCTCTACCTTTCCCTAATCCTCCTGCAATCTCTATTCTCATTGTTGACCCTGGGGTGGAGGTGTGTGTGTATCCTGGATTCTCTGTGTTGGGGGCTCTTATCTGTAGCAGTGTACATGTTCTGGTGTAAGACCCAGAACAAAATGATACCCATGGTGAATTGGGAAGGGGCACATGGAGTGGAGACCCAATGCCAACCTGTAGACAATTGAACATCCCCCTACAGAGAGGTCACAGAAGAAATAAGTCAGTAGGTACAGAACCGATGAAGTACACAACTTTCCACTTGTTTGTTGGTGCTTCCTTTGCCAACAGTCATGACCTCAATTCTATGTTACAAATTAGATTAGACCAGAAGATGCTACATTTTTTTACCCAACATATCTGCTATAATTGACTTTCCAGTGTTCTTTTTCTGAATAAAATTTTCTTATACTTCTTGCTGCTTGGTGGTATGAGTGAGCCTCCACAGAGACAGAGTAGAACAGATCAGATTTTCTATGATTTCATGTTTATAGCAGTAGATTGCCGGGGTATTTTTCTTGGGGTGACAATAGATGGATCTGAACTGCTAACTTATTTATTTAGCAGCCAAGTAGACTTAAATCTGACATAAAAATTTTAAATATTGAAATAAAATTTAGCATATATTGCTATTTTTCAAAGTCCTTTAATTTTCAGTTGTCTATAAAGAAATAAAACAATCCAAATCATCAAGAATTTCATTCTAACTGGTAGGAACTTTCTGTGCTTCCTTGTGGAATTGTACATGAAGCTTTCTGTGATGGTCACCTACCAGAACTTAATTTCCAGGTCTGTTTTCTGAAGAGCTCCTGGTGGATTTAAACTGCCAACCTTTCAGTTAGTAGTTGAAGTTTTAACCATTAGTTAAAAGACAGTCAGGCTGAGCCCTGGTTGGGTAGTGGTTGAGTGAGGGGCTGCGGCCTATTGGCTTGGCAGTTCAAATCCAGCAGTGGCTTTCCAGGAGCAAGGCTGGGTAGCTCCCACCACCACCAGAGTACAGTGATGCCCCCCCCCCACCAAAAATAAAGATAGAAAAAAAGACAGTCATGCTCTTAGAGTTATTTGAGTTATAACTGTTATCTCTTTTCAGAAACTTTGTCCCATTTTAGTTATAAACTAAATGATCAAAATGTATTCACCTACAGAAAACCGAAAGGACATTTTTCACTTATCTTTGGAAAATACTCTTTCTACTCTTGATGTGGGTCAAAGACAAACAAAAAAACCCATTGTCTTGAGTAAATTCTGACTCAAAGGAACATACAAAGGAACCATACAAGAACGTAAAACTGTTCCTTTAAGTTTCTGAGACTGTAAATGACTAAACCTTTATAGGAACAAGGGAGCCTCATCTGTCCCTCACAGAAGAGTTAGTGGGTTTAATCCACCAAATTTGTGAGTAACAGTCTGAAGTTTGATCCATTTCACATTGTTGCCAGGCATTAGACTGCAAACCACAAATGGTTTAAGCTAACTAACCAAATTTTGGGAGAAAAGTAGGAATTTCTGCTCCTCAAAAGATTTATATCTATGGAGACCTAAGGAGTTGGAACTGAATCCATGGAGTAGTTTTCTATTGGTAGAATGTTTAAATTTTATTTTTACCACTCTGATGAGTTTCTGGTACTCGCTCTTTTATTTTAGTATTAAAGAGTTATTTGAAATGAAATTGCTTTCTAGGTGCCTTAGTTTAAAATTTTTCAAACGGATTTTTAAAAGTTTTGTGGCCATATTTTAAAATGATTCATATGATTATCACGTTTTGAATCCCATAAAATGCAGGATGTGTTTAGGAGTCCCAGACTGCTGGTTTTAATGAAACACAATGTTTGTTTCTTTATTAATAGAGGGAAGGGAAAAAACACTACTGGAATCAAAAGACAGAATTGATTTTCTAGAGCACTTTTCTCTTGCTGTGGTGATGTAGATGTCTTTACAAATTACACTGGGATGAAACCAACAACTTTTTCATGGTTCACTAAAAGGCTCCATAAAGAAACAGGTCCATGAAGTGGTGTTGGACATTTCAAAGAATGCCACCGCCCACCGTTGAGCATTTTAGTTGTGTATGTTTTTAATCTACTGCTTTGGAGACAGCGCAAAAACTCACCAGACATTGCACTAGTTCCACTCGCTATGCTGACCTCTTAATGTGAAGCCCTTATAATCATCCCTTCCTATCTCTGACTTTACATGTGTGGCAGTCATCTGCTTATGTTAATTTTATAATTGAAATGCAGGGATGGAGTCTGGTCTGTTAATCTGGAGAAAGCCATTGAGTAGCCGATGAGGCCTCTGTGTGGGCATGGCTTTCACCTGAGACTCCTGGGAAATCTCGTGGTATTTCCCTCGTGAAGATGAGAAGCTATCTTCCCCAGTTGTTGGGAGTTAGTTTGAGAGATGATTAACCACAGGCAACACAAGATGCAGCCTCCGAGAAGCTGGAGGAGCCAGTGGAGAGACCACTCAGCTTTGCCTTGATGAAGACAGACCTCTGAAGCTGGAGTGGCATGCTGTTCATGGACCTGAGCCCTGGAAGCAAGGAGCCATGGGGAGATTCCTACCAGCGCCAGAATTCTGCACCCACTGACCTGTGACTTCCTGAGTCAGAAGCAGATTTTATAGACTGACTTCGGGCATATGGGTTAATATTGGACTTAAGACTTTGCACTGGACTGGATTGGGATGCCTTCTTAGTGTCACATTCCTTTTGTATATAAACCCTTTCCTTATACCTATATGCGTATCTCTGAAATTTGTTGCTCTAGTCTACCCGAACTAACTCAACATGTGAGATGATAGAAAGCTGGGATATTTCAACCTAGGTTAGGCCTCTTCTGTGAACTCCCAGGAAGAGAACATCCAGAGCATATTCCTTCATAAATGTCCTCCAGATAGAGCACTGAAACTGTTTTGTTACCCCTGAGGGAACTTTTACTTTCACTAAAAAATTCTTCACTTTACTTGACCTCTCTAGTCACATATACTTATTAGGAAAGTTGGAGGGTGGGGGGTGGGGGTAGATGAAAAGAAATGGAAGCAAAAAATATATAGCGATCATTCTATATAAATAAATAAAACTTTAAAAATAGCAAATAATGAGCAAGAAATAAAAGTAGACATATTACTGAATTATTATCCAGCAAACACCCAGTGTGATGGACAGCTAGCTCTCCATTTTCTTCGTGAATCCTTTCCACATCCAAATCTGCTCCCTTTCCATCAAGATAAACTCTGACTTGACTTTAACAGTAAGTCACTTCTTGCTTTTCTCTATTCATCTGGTCCCCTTAATGGAGATGCTTAAGAACTATAATTTAATTTAGGGAGCGTTCAGGGTACAGTGGGTCATGTATTAAGTTGTTAACTACAAGAGCCAAACTTCAAACTCACCAGTTAGTTTTCAGGAAAAGCTGAGACTCTGCATCTGGAAAGAATTACAGCTTTGGAAATCCACAGATGTTCTCCTTTATCTGATATGATCACTGTGAGTCCAAACTGATTCCATGGCCATGAATTTGGTTTGTCGCTGTTGTTATTATACAATGCATCCACATTGTTCTATGATGCTACCAATGTCTCACCTTAAATTTCTTGACTAAATAGGAATGGTTATGAAATAGGCACTAGTTTCCCAGAAGAGTGTATGATAGCTAGGTTTATTGTGCCTAGGCCAATAGGAACATGAGGGCAAAGTCTAATCATATTGCAGCTTCATTGGAGGACAATGAAATAAATGACTTTCTAAGGCCTGCCCCTATCTTCTGCCCTGGTGATTGGACCAGAGTGCTGCTGCTTGAGGTTGTTCTTAACCTCAGCGGGGTGCTGCACTACCTGTGGGCCAAACCAGCCCAAGGATCATGTTGCTTGAAATTGAGGCTCTTTCAAGGTCAGTTTCACCAGCTGCATTGATTGAGTTTGAGATTAGTGGATCGTGTTACCATGTATAACTTTGCATAGCTAGACTTTGAGATCCCATGAGGGGATGCTTCACTAAGTCCCCTTGCTACTGACTATTGCTGACCCACACTCCTGTCTGCTGCCTGTTGGCAGACTCTGCCTGCCTTGCCTAAGTGAAGGCTCAGCTATCTACTTGCTTTTTTTACCTTGGACCAGCAGCTCAGTGTGAGTTAAAGGACTTTCACCTTCAGTATATTATCTGTTCCATGAAAGTGAATTGAACTGAGTCCTCTGTACTGCTGTGTGGACTAATTAGCTGTTATATTCCTTCTCACTGTATAAAACCTACTTATATATATAATCATAGTGTCCTGGTTTTGTTTCTTTAGAGAACCCTGCCTAACACAACATGCTATAAATAACAATGGGGGAAAAATACAGCTATTCATTCATAATTTTTATAGATACAAATAATTTACCTTTGACTTATTTCTTATAAGATGATGTAATAATATTGTATGTAAATAATTCTTAGGTAGCTAAATAAATTTTCAGAAAACTGAGCATATTGAGTTAAATAAAATAGTATGTCAGTCAGATGCTTTACAAATAGCTGAAATTGTAACTTCTACTAACTTATAAAATTAATTTCTGGACCATTACCAGAAAAGTGTATATACAAAATATATCAAACTATGACTAAATATCAAACTTAAAGCCTTTAGGGCTTAAAACAATTAACTATTTCTTAGAAATCACATATTAGGGGTTGAGCCCTGGTGGCGTAGTGGTTGCGTGCAAGACTGGGGCCCATTGGTTTGACAGTTCAAATCCAGCAGCAGCTCTCCGGGAGCAAGGCTGGGCAGGTCCCACGACCACAAGAGGGCAGTGATGCCCCACCCCCCCAAAAAAAGAAAAAGAAATCACCTATTAATCTAAAGGCATTATTCACTTAGAATTTTTTTTGTAGGATTTAAAAAGATAAGTGGAATATTCAAGTCCTTTACTGTAAGACAATTAAACATTTTATATGTTCTTGTATTTTGTTTAATTATGTTACATATTTTCAAATTTAATTTCCTAAGGTTATAGATAAGGAACTTCTCAAGCCCTTGAATTCCTCTATAGTATTTGAGAGAATGTACAACAATGACCTCGCTTTCTTTTTAGTATTTATAATTTTTTTCATGCTCTAGCTAATTAGAGTTTACTAATGCCCTTAATATTTTCTAACATAAATAAATATTTATTTCTCTGCCTTATTTATTCCTGTTCTTTTGTTTAGTGTCCCTGTTTGCTCAGAAAGATTGGCAGACGCACCCCGGGTCGCAGGTCCGGTGATGTGTGTTTTAAAGGGCATGCAGACAGGCAAGTGCTTGGCACAGTATATGCAACTATGTATGATGAAAAGTGATATATGAGCCCCCAATAAAATGATAAAAAAATTTTTTTAAAGCTAAAAAAAATAAAGGGTACAGTTAAGAAAGTCCTGTGGAGCTATCCAACTAAGAACCATACATTTTTTGTATAAGCTGAGTTATTCAGCACATTTTAATGCAGTTTGTGGCAAAATTAGGAGCTGTGGCTGATAGTTGAGTCAGCTTATACTCAAATATATACAGTAACTCATGAAGTTGCTTTAAATTACCATAAATTTAGCAACAATAAGGTAGAGTTAATCTAGTCACACTTTTGTTTATTATTTTCTTTTTCTGCTCTCTTTGGACTTATTTTATCTATGTTGATCTTGCTCATTCAAGTAAAATATCCCTTCCTAGCTAGTATTTAGCCAAATGTGTAACTTTTGCTCTAAACCCAACCTTCCCTACATTCTAAAAATGTTTTGTTTTCCTTATCTTTTGGTTCAAAATTTTTTTTATTATATTGAGTTTTATTTCTTCTTTCACCTAGAGTTATTTTGAATTTTATATTTTCCCAAGGTATGCTTGTTTATTAATGAGACACAGCAGGAAGTGTTGCCTCTAGCGTAATTGTTAACATTCTAATGTAGTGGAAACATGCAGGTTTTAGTCTTTTAAAATAGAGCTACTCTCACCAACAGTGAAATGTCAGCTCCCTTCTCAGGGAGGTGATTCAAATGTTTGTGGTAAAATGTTATTTATGAAATTACTGAGAACTATTTTCAACTTTATCAATATACAATGTAAGAGATTTTATTTGTTAGATTGAGGCAAATGCCATCAATTTCTTGCTTTGCCTTTGTGAAATAAACTTGTGTCCAGGAAAGATGGGGTTGGCCATTTGACTACCTTAGTGATCCTGGTAATGGATAAGAGAGATAGTGCTAAGATGTTTAGGATGCAGGGATGGCACCCTAAACATTGCCTGAATTTAATTATGTTTATTGGACTGCATCTAATTTTGGTTAAAGTTTTAAAATTAAAAAGTAAAACTAAAAATGTGATTGAAGGTAAAATTCTGATTGAATTCAATAGAGATTTTCTGATTTTTTTAAAATCGAGAACTACATTTGGGTTAGCCTCTTGAAAAGTGACATCATGATTCACAAAAAAGAATTTTGCAAAAAATGTTACCCATGATTCCATTTTACCGAGATCACTAATTAACTTCTATAGAAGCAAAACTGTCTCTAATCAAATAGCATTTAACATTTGGCAAACCTGTAACAAAAGACATTTTTCCAATCAAAGGTGTTAAAAGATAGCAGTGATAGATCTTGTGTTAACACATGTACAATAAGATCCTCAGTTATTTGGTAGTAAGGTTCCCCCTGTGACCTAAGACAAGTGTCAAGTAGTTGTCGAAAGATAAGGGTTGTGGAATACACACACACACACGCACACACACATATAATGCTGTGTCTCTTTCTTCTTTCCTTATGGTCTGAGTCCTGCCTCTAGCTCCTGGGCTACTGGTGGTCCACCATGTGATCTGATAACCATGGGAGTTCAAGTGGCCTGCTGCATTGCCTGCTGACACTGAAAGCCACCAGAGCTTACCATCACACCTGCTGATCAACTTTTGCATCGTCCAGTCATGGTCTTCCTGCTTTAGCTCCTCCTTTGTCCTCCTGCTTCATCCTCTTGCATCCTGGTTTCTCTTCTTGCATCCTAGTTCCCAAGCCCCCACAGCTGCCTGAGTCAAGAAGGGCTTCTAACTTAGCCTCTGATGCATGCCTCCACTGTGGCTGTCTTCATATAAGTTTATTTCATATATATATATATATATATATATATATATATATTACTGGTTTTGTTTTTGTAGAGAACCCAGCCTAACACAATGACCAAATTTTGCCTGACTCAAGTCTCCCGCCCACCCCATCCCCCACCCAGTCAACTTGTAGTTGAACAATGAAAAAGGAAGATATGAGAAGAATTGATTAATTCAAACTGTAGTGCTGATTACGAACATTCATTATATGGGGACTACCAGAGAATGAACAAGTCAATCTCAGAAGAAATACAACCAGAAGTCTCCTTACAGTGTAAGTAGACTTTGCCTTGCTTACTTTGGACATTTTGTCAGGAAAGACAAATCACTACAAAGGTCACTGTGGTTGATAATAAGAGGATTTGCAAAATAAAAGAAAACTCCTGACAAAATAGATTGATACAAGGATCACAAAATAGAGTCAAATATACCAATGATCATGAAACTGGTACAAAACCAGAAAATTTTGTTCTGTTGCACCTTAGTCAGTGTGTGTTCTCTAGGTAGACTAGAGAAACAAATTCACATAAATTCATATATGAATCAAAAGAAGTTTATATACAAGAGCTGTTGAATATTGAGGAAACATCCCAACCCTGTCCATTCGAAGCCCATATGTCTCATACCAATCTATAAAGTCCTTTTCACTCTCCTGAAACACATGCAATGATGCTACATGCAGGTCAATCCAGGCCAGTGGGTAGAAAGTCTTTGGATCCAGTGGAATTGTAAGTGTCTCAGTGCTGGCAGGGGTCTCTTTGTGGCTTCTTCAACGTCATGTCTGGTTGCATCAGGGTAAGTCTAAGTGGCTTCTCCAGCTCAGGGCACTGGTGAAGTTCCATGTGTCATGAATGCTGCAATGTCTCCCAGGAAGGGAGCTGAGAGAGAGAAAAGTGTCTCCTGTCTCCAAGAAAATACAGGCTTTCCCTGAATTCTCAGGAGAAGGTCATGCCAACACAGAGGTCTCATTGGCTATGATCTGATTGGTAGGCTAGACTCCACCCCTAAACCCTTAATCCTCAAATTGCCAAACAATTATATAACTACCACAGCTAATCATAACTAATATCAAAACAACCATGTTTTATTCTCCCTGTAAGAATCTAAAATAA
>PVJH01048922.1:0-10559 GCA_004026705.1 Nesogale talazaci
GGAGCATCACTCCAACTCTGTATCAGCTTCGTTCTCGATAAACAAGAAAGCACAAATACCCTTTAGCAGTATAAAAAATAAACAATAACATGTATAGCAAAAGCCAAAGATGACAACACACAAGAATCATTTACAAAATAACAAGTTTCTCAAGCTCCGGAAAACTAAAATGGGAGAGCTCACTGAATGGGGCCGACCTAAAACAAGAACTAGGACAGAGGACCACCCCGAGCGTGGTGAGGACCTGAGGACTATCTTGGCAGGGAGCGTTCCTTCGTTCCCACCCAGTTCCGTTTTATTCAGATAAGCCTGGTTATCAATGACTCCATGTATAATCAGGGTACTTTAAAAAAAAGAAAATACGCGGTGACTCTCAGGTGTTCCTTTCTCATCTATTCCCAGTGTTCTCTATCCATCGTTTTCCTTTGGTTTGACCAGGTGAACTCAGTAGGTTGGACACGGAAAGTCTCAGTTCTGCTTGGAGGAGCACTTGGGAAAGAATCCTTCTAGAAAAGGCCCGTGTTAGCAACTGAAGTGGCTGGGCAGAGTGAAGCGCCCATTCCCCGGGAGACAGCGCCGCCCATGTTAAGTCACTCAGTGAATGGCTGGTCCTGGCTAGACCCTAAGACCTAGCAGGACAGCGGAATGCTCCCCTGTAAGGAACTGCAGTTATCTGTGTAAACGTGCTCAATAAATACAGAGTATTGTTCCACACCCTCTCAGTCCAATAAATAAAGAAGAGTGCATGTTCTCCTGGCTTGCTTTGTCTCGTGGGCGGGCTTGGAATGCTGCTGGTGACACAGAAGCTGCCTCCGTCAGTTGGATGCGACTCCACGCTCTTTCGACTTCACGTCCCGCTCCTCGGGTCTCAGCAGCTTTTTGGCAGCGATGATGGTGTTCTTCATCAGCATGGCCACCGTCATGGGGCCCACCCCGCCGGGGACCGGAGTGATGTACCCGGCTTTCTTCCTCACTCCTACACACCCACGGGAAAGGCACACCGCTCAGTGAAGATCGAAGGAAAGGTCTGTGTCTTAACATGCATCAAGAAAGCAATACTATATGTACATCGGGGCCCTTAGGAACCTCGATCAAAAACCACACCCACCTCACTCGAGAGTAAAAGGCTTTGAGCACATGAATGACTGACTGACCATTGACCAGTCAGACCTAGCATTTCCGTCCCATGAGCCCATCTATCAAGGCGCAGCCTCGAGACGAGGGAGGGATAAGGATGGCGACACGAGGAAGCACGGCCTGATCAGTTAGCTAAATGTGTTCCTGATCTAAAGGATGGTTTGAACCAAAACAACAGGTCAAGACCCTTTCCGGAAAGTGAGAAGTTGGGCGGTTGTCACCCAATCTGAAAAGGGGGCCACGTGAAACATCTAGGCTTGGGTCTGACAACCCCAGCTACGTGAAAGGCAGGTTAAGAAGGGGGAGGAGGAGTCCCTGGGCATGTTCTAGAAGGCCAGGCGCAGTCTGCAGCGCTCTCCTGGGCTGACAATGAGAAATCTGGGGCCCTTGTTAGGAAGGGCCACAATACAGAAGAATCGCTTCCAGAAACTTTCAGGCATGTGAAAGATAACGAAGCCGTTTCAACGATGGTACAGGCCTAAGAAGGTAAACGACTCCCTAGAAAAGAGTCCACGGTCTCCCTGACACCTTTTATTCTACAATAGCTGTAATTTTAAGATTTTTTTTTTTTAGTTTTTTAGGCATCACTGCCTTCTGGTGGTGGGAGTAGGAGGCCCAGCCTTTGCTCCTGTGAGCTGGAATTGAACCTCCATCCCAGTGGGCTGCAGTCCCGCACACAACTACTGCGCCACCGGGCCTCAGCCCTTTTAAGATTTCTTTTAAGTGAAAAAGCGTGTCAGGGGCTGAGCCCCGGTGGCGTAAGTGGTTGAGTGCGGAACCGCAGCCTGCAGGCTTGGCGGTTCAAATCCAGCAGCGGCTGGGTAGCACCCACAACCACCAGAGGCAGTGATGCCCACAAAAAAAAAAAAAAAAAAAAGTGCCAAGTAATATTGTGACAACAGGTTTAAAGCCTTAAAGGAAAAGAAAAATGCTGTCTTATATATCATTAAACAGCGGAGTCACTGAGCCTGTTTTCAGTAACGACAATATTTGCGGGGTTTAAAAGGATTGT
Organism: Nesogale talazaci; assembly: GCA_004026705.1. Classification (NCBI taxonomy): domain Eukaryota; kingdom Metazoa; phylum Chordata; class Mammalia; order Afrosoricida; family Tenrecidae; genus Nesogale; species Nesogale talazaci. The sequence continues at coordinate 2,150 of PVJH01048922.1, forward strand.
ATAAAAAATTAAAACGTTAAAAACTGTTATTGTTTACCTTCAAAATCCACATCTCCGACTAACTTGGGCTTGGCAGTTATGGGATCTTGCACTCTGTTTATGCCCACATCAATCACAGCTGCTCCCTCCTTGATCATGTCTGCGGTGATCAGATTCGGAATGCCTAGACCGAGCAGGGACGATCAATGCACGTAGTACTCAACTTCGCATGTCGGTCCCATTTCAAGAGACGTGGCGGGCGCATCGAGAATTTATAAATACTAATCTTAGAAGACACAACCCAACCCCAAACTGGCACTCACTACAGAACGCTGTAAACTTTATGGATGATTTCTCCTTCTACGGCCATGGAGTCATTTCCTGCACACGGCCAGCAGCCCTGTCGATAGCCAGTGGTGAGCGGTTCCCTCCACCCCCAAGGCTGCTTCTACTTCTCAGTGGAAATGGAATATTTCAAAACATAAGAGGGGGAAATAGCAGGTCCAGCCTCAATTCTACAGGGACGGTAAATAGGATGACAGCGAAGAGGGCGGCCTCCAGACCCACAGACGATAAGGGCTGCACCCCCTTCCCCGGGGAAGAACTCTGTCTCCTCTCGCAGGTGCTTACCTGCAGCAGACACCACAATGTCTGCAAGGATGGTGTGCTTCTTCAGCTGCTCTTTGGGAGTGTACCGGTGAGATATCGTAACAGTGGCATCCCCTGGAACAGAAAAGTGGGTGTCTTGATTTCTGAATCAAGGGTGTGATTGTCAGAGTACACACACACACACCTATAAATGTACCTTTGCAAATGGTTGCAAAATGCTACTTCTCCCCCCCCCCCCCCCCATTTTTGAGCCTCTTAGGTCTCAAGTGAGTTATGTCACCACAGAAATTCAACGCTAAATTAAATCTCCGGCAAAGAACTGACGTCATGCTTGGTGACCACTTGTCTGTGATTCTGATGGACAGTGGTGGAGTCCGCGCTGCACCTGGCGCTATTTCACAGGATCCCCTGAGGTGAACAGGTTTCCACCGGAGTTTCTGAACTAAGAACACACGGCCAAGAAGGAATAGGCTGTCCCCTCTAAGGGTTCAGCCACTGAAAAGCCTCTATGGAACTGGAACATCGTCTGACGGAGTGCTAGACGCACACCCCCCTAGGGTTGGAAATCACTCAAAACCCGGCCAAAGAAGAGCAGCTTCCTGCAAGCAGGCAGCCATAATGAGGTAGATGGATAAAGCTTTCAGGCCGCCCTTTTACTGAAGGGGCATAATTCAATGAGAAGAAACCGCTGCAAACACTAATAGTGTGTGTGTGTGTGTGTGTGTGTGTGTGCGTGTGAGTGTTAGAGTGCAAGTGTGTGTGCCCTCCCTGCTGAGATGATGTGCACTCACAGTGACCCTATGCTGAAAAGACCTCCTATCTGGAAATCAAGGGTTTGCCGTGATTTCCGATCGTGATCACCTGGGGTGACGACAACATTTAAGGCTGTTCCTCAAACAAATCATCAGGGCTTGACTCGGGAACCCTATAATCATTTCAACCCGGGCTTCCGCATGGCCACCAAAGTGGAAACTGCCTTTTGATTGCTGCTCCTCCTCCTGTCCTCTATCAAAGTCGCACTGAGCATTTCCCAGTGGAAGTCTACCTAAGTCTTTATCTGACAAAAGGAAACTTCCAACCTCTTATAAGCATGCTTATAACTTAACTCAAGAGGCACATGATTCCAGAGCAAAAAAGTCCTAACCCCGATGGTGTCCCTGAAGCCGGCTTCTCAAAGTGAAGGTCACTCCCCACATCCCCGAGAGGCACAGTGGCCACGCACAGACCTGCAGGCTCTCACCCAAGGGAGGGTAGGCCCACTTACCTCCAGGGCGCTCGTGGGCGCCGTCGGTGTGCAGTAGCATTGCAATGGGCATGCCGACGTTCTTGGACCTTCCGGCCACAACCACGTTCTTCCCCAGGGTTGGAATGCCTGTGGAAGGAAGGAATATACAGCCTGGCATCAGTCTGTCTTAGAAGGAGCAGCAAAGGAAAGCCAGCCAGCAAGTCTTCCTCTTGCGGAGGGAAGAGGGCTCCCTCCCCACACACACCAGTTTCCAGTTCCAACAACTCCCTCCCCACACACACCAGTTTCCAGTTCCAACAAGCGGTGCCCTCCCCACCCCACCCCAACTCCCTTGTGGGAGCAGAACTGCCCACAGCAGGGGTTCAGGGAGAGAACAGACTGCACACCCTAGAGTTAGGGCTGAGCCCTTACAGCAACAGCTGGTTCTCCTGCTAGGATAACCCTAGAAGGGTTTAAAGGGCCGACTTTGGGGTTAGCAGCTGAGCACTGAACAGCTTGTACCACCCAGTACCCCCCCTCGTAAGAGCTAGGCAAGTGGTCAGCGAGCACATGTCCCAGGGAGGTGCCCTGCCATCGCTGAGCGAGTTTCTGTCACAAAGGCTTCTAGACTCTAGATCCAAGAGCCGAAACAGCCATGGGAAACTGCTAAGGGGTGTGGGGTGGGGGTTTCACTCCTGGGAATGAAATGAATTTTGAGCCACTTGGAGGAACACAGCCGGAGGCATCTGAGAGGTACCTACCTGTTCGCTTAATTATTTCCCAGACCCCCCATGGGGTAGCAGGTAACATGGAATACTGGTCCAAGCACATGCGGCCCACGTTAATGACGTGGAAGCCGTCGACATCCTTGTCTGGAGACACAGCATTGCAGACCTTTCGCTCATCGATGTGCTCTGGAAGGGAACAGACCATTGGCCTGCAGCCGCCGTCGACCGGATTCTCCTGCAGCCCCAGGTCACTCTCCCCCGGCAAAATGCAACCCCGGTGTCCTCTGCTCACTAGCTCCCTCGGCCCAGCCCCCAGACACTGGATCACGATTTCAAGTTCCATATAACGAGAATCTGGCCCTCTGCTCTGGTCCACGAACATTTCCCTCTCTTGGCTTTCTTCCTCTAAGTCAAATCCACAGCCCTGCCACACACCTCGGACCTCGTTTTCGACAGTGGAGCCCCACGCTCACCTGGAAGAGGAAGCTGCACAAGGAGACCATCTACATTGTCATCGCCGTTCAGTTTATTGATTAAGTCCAACAGCTCTTCCTCGGAAATTGAAGCGGGCTTCAAGATGGTTTCGCTGCTGATTCCTAGGAGGGGAAATTCAAGATCAGCAAAACAAACCACCGTCTGCCCGCCAGGCTCGCCTGCCAGAGGCCTGTCTGGATCCACACGGGTCCTGATAGCGGCAAAGCTAAAATAGCTCTCAGAGGGCCTAAACCAGGAATTTCACCCGTCGGTAGGGACAGGAGGGGGCGCTATGCCAGCGCTCAGTTCACGTTGCTCTGCAGCCTCGGGAAGCCCACTTTACAGATACGGAGTCTCAGAGACCGTCCATAACAAGGCAGTGGGTGGTGAAGTCAGACGCCTAAATGTTTGGGGCGCCAAAAACCTTCTTCTGCACCAGGATCCCTGCCAGGGTCTTCAAAGGCATGGCTTACCATTTCCTAGAGGGACCAAAGGTCTTTCAATTACCAGGGCAGGAGCTCGTGACCCTTAGAGATAAAGAATAGACTATCCCAAGAGTTCATCAGCCCAGCAACTCCTAGCTCAGCCATGCCAGGGGTGTCATGGCCCTTTGGAGCAGGAAGGCGCCTGGGGCTGGGACACTGAACCCTGGATGAGTGGGCAGAGGCACATCGGAGCCCGCCCACTTCTTGGCTGCAGCCTGAGGTACATTGAGACCTGGAACACACTCTTCCTGGACCCCCACGCCTCGCCCTTCAGCATTTCAAAACCACACTCCTTTTTTCATTTTTTAGTGAAGCTATAAATAGCAAAGCTCACTCTAGACATGATGATAAGTGACATGAGTCATACTCCCGTTCATCTCCCTGCAACCAGCTTCTTCCTCTCTGCCTTAAAATCGCTGGGAGCCCTTTGGTTCAACATGGAGAATTAAGACAATTTTATGTTTGCAATCTTTCAGTAGAGCACACTTATCAGCAGTGACAGTTTTAAAGTGCATGCACAAGCACACACGAGTCTCTCATGGTTGCTCAGGGAAAGGACCTGTAAAAACATGACCAAGGGCCTCTGTCCAGTGTTGAGACTAAGAACCGAATTTAGCTTCCATTTCAGCTGCCACCAAGCACACCAGCCACATTCCTCCTGCCTCGCCCCCCAGCCTCCCTCAATAAAGGCCTCCTAGAGCCTCTAAGATTGTAAAACTTGACGAAAGCAGACCCGCGCCCTGTCATTCCCCTGAGGAGCAGCTGGTGCCCCTCACCTCACCCACTGCCATCAATGGAGACTTGTCATGACCCGACAGCAGAGTAGAACTGCCCCCTCTGGGTTTCTGAGCCTGTAAATCCTTCCAGGGCAGAAAGCCTCACCTTCCTCTGGCTGAGTGGCTGTTGCCTTTGTTCCTCGAGGGCTCCTTAGTTAGCTAAAAGAATCATGAATTTGCCCCAGATAAACCTCTAACAGCCACCAGTGTTAAAGGGCCACATACCCACATCTGCGGCGGCCCTGGTCTTGTTGAGGACGTAGGAGTGACTGGCAGGGTTCTCGCCGACCAGAACCACGCTGAGGTGCGGCCGCTTATTGCCCAAGGCCACCCACTGGGCCACCTCCTGCTGCACTTCTTGCTTGATCTGCTGGGCAAGCTTCCTTCCAGAGATGACCACAGCTTCACTTCTGGAGAGAGAGCAACAGAATCACAAAGGCTCCTAATCCCCAGTGCTGTCAGAAGTCAGGGCTGGATTAGGAAGAGTTTAAAAAAAAATAAAAAGGCATTATACACAAAAAAGTCATTAAGCAAACAAAGTTTAGATTAAAACATGCAGGGCCTGATCTGAAGGATAAGCTCTGAAACCTAGGACAGGTTCCAATGGTAAGGCTGTCTGGCCGGATGGTGAGGAGGACAGAGCCCACAGCTCAGAGGGTAGAGGCCACTCGGGTCCCCGCACCGCCTCTGTCCTCCAGAGCCCAGGCGTGTCCCCACCAAGCAGAGGGGGAAAGAATGGTTTTCTTTCTGTACACGTTTTTCCTTGTTTTAACTTGCATTTCTCCAAGCCCAGGTCACAATGTGGTCAAGCACCTGGCTAATATCATTTCCATGGCTCTTCGGGAGAAAGCCATGGTAATCCATTTTCGTAACATTAACAGCTTCAGAAACCTTGGGGGGCAGTTCTAGCGTGTCCTCTAGCTTGGCCATGAGTCTGAAGGAGCCCTGGGGGTGGAACAGCTGATGAGCTAGCTGGGCTGCTAACTGCAAGGTCAGCATTTCAAAACTGCCAGCCAACCCCATTGAGGGGGAAAGATGTGGCTTTCTTACTGGGTACAGAGGTAGCGCTGCCCTGGCCTACAAGGATGCCAGGGGTTAGAATCAACTCCAAGGCAGTGAGTTTGGGTTTCTGAGTCTGGAGGACTGAAAGGCACTGGGTCAGAGACACGGTGTGCCATTTGTAGTCTGAGCTACAACACCTACTCCCGCATTCAAACCCATTCCTAGTCAGTGGCTTATCTTCACCTTTGTGTGGTGCTTTTGAGTATAAGTCATTTTTTTTAAATGGAGTTAATCCACTCAATATACCACACGTGTCAAACCCGCCCATAGCCCCATCTAGAGAAAACCATGCCTGTGAGGCTGGCTGGGTGGGGGGCAGGGACCCGGGGAGGGTCTCTCTCTTAATCAGCAAATGTTCACACTCCTTCTGCACAGCTGAGGAGTGAGGCTGGGGCCACAGATCACGGTTTCCAGGGGGGCCAGTCGTCCTGTGGGTAAGCTGAGCCCAGGGGAGCCACAGGGAATGCCACGACCCTTTCATACACTTCCTCTAGTGGTGGTGACCCCCCAAGCATCACTTTATTCGCATTGCTACTTCATCGCTGTCATTTTGCTACTGTTGAGAACCTGGTGAGCCCTGTGAATGGGTGACCCCTGAGAAAGGGTTAGTGGGACAGAAATCCCTGCCGAGGGGGGCAGTCACACGCTGACCTGGCCTCGGAGGGGTCACTTGGCTGAGGGCAGAGGCTATTAGGAAGCGCTCCCTGGTCAGTGGAAGATTTCCGGGCCTGGTATCACGAGGGCCTTTGCAACCACCGAGACGAAGGAAACGCCCACTTCTCCTTGTAGCACATAGTTCGCTCCTGAGGCCACCAGCAAGGTGGGGGACTTCCTGTACAAAACTCTGACCGATCGCATGACTTCACTGTGGCTCCGGGGAAGCCGAGTCCCTCCGAGTCGAGTTGGAGACCACCGGCCTGTCCTCCCAGCACCTCTGGTCCTTTATCAGCCGAGCACCACTGAAGGGGCAGGGGCTGATCAGTTCTTAGAGCCCCTGTTGACGGAAATGGAATTGTGAAGCGTCTCACCTGCACGGACTAAATACCTATAGTAAGCAAATCTCAGTGCCTTGGATAGGAGGCAGCCGTTGTCTAGCTCACCCGTCTGTCACTCTCTGGTTGCATCTTGTGACCTTTACTAAGGCCCTCTGGGTTGGCAGTGCACTAAAGCCTGCTGTCGCTGCTTCGAGGTTCCGTCGCTTAGAGGATCAAAACACCGCCCGCCTGGTCCTGCGCCACCCTGGCAGAGATGCCTGCGCCCACCTTCGCAGCGCTGAGCCCCTCCTCTTCTCCGGGGCGGAGAGTAACTCGGCACAACATGGGGAACAGCGTGTAGCAAGCACTGTGTCAGAACTTTAACTCTGAGCACCGGTTTACAAAAGGCCATGGGTGACAATGAAAAAGCACAGTCCATCTGCAGAGTCCCGGGTGGCTTCAACCTCCACTGGTGTCCTTCTCGCCACGCAAAGCAAGGGTGAAGACAGGCAGAAGGAAGGGCCACACGGAGTGACCGCCACCCTTCTCCAGCCAGGGCAGGGAGGGCACTTTCTCTGTGTGTCTGATGGGCAATACTGCCCTACATGGCCTCTTCCATCTAACAACCCAATTCTATAGCCCTACCCGCAACAGTGATGCATGGTCTGCCCCCAATCATGAATGTGTGAAGGCTTCCTTTGTCCCTTTATTTGACTCCCATTCTGCCCTAAGACCTCCTGCTAATATAATGGTCTCCCTCATCCAGGTGCTCAGTCAGTCTGTGTGACACCTTTTGTCCTTTTTTTTAAAATATTTTTTTAATTTTATTGGGGGCTCTTACAGCTACTACAACATTCAGTACATCATTTGTATCAAGCACATTTGCACATATTTCCACATACATTTCCTAATATTTTCCACTTGAACCCTTGATACAAGCTCCTCTTTAAAAAAACAAACAAACAAACAAACAAAAAAAACACCCTTTCCCCTCCCCCCCGTTTTCTTTTTAAATTAATCATTTTATTGGGGGGCCCCTACAACTCCCATCACAATCCCTAACAACATCAGTTGTATTCAGGCCACTTTTACACACCCATTGCCATCATCACTCTCAAAACATTCTCCCTCCCTCCAGGCCCCCATTATCAGCTCCCTATATTACCCTTCCTTCCCCCCTTCCCCTTGAACCCTTAGTAATTTACAAATTATTTTTTCATCCTGTACACTGTCCAATGTGTCCCAACACTCACTTCCCTGTTGTCCTTGCCCCAGAGAGGAGGCTACGTGTAGATCCCTGAAGTTGGCTCTCCCTCTCCATTCCTCCACCCTTCTGATATTACCACTCCTATTACTAGTCTTGATGGATCATCTATCCTAGGTTTCCCATGTTTCCAACTTCACTGTACATCTTCTGGTCTAGCTGGAGTTATGTGGTAGAATTGGGGTCATGATAGTGGGTGGGAGGCAGCATGGGAACTACAGGAAGGTTGCATATTTCATAGCTCCTACCCTGTATCTTAACTGACTCATCTCCTCCTTGTAAACCCTCTGCAAAAGGATGTCACCTCACCTATTGATGGGCTTTGGGTCCCCAATCTGTACTCCCCCTCATTAATAATAATATAATTTTATCTCATTGATGCCTGACACCGGATCCCTTCACCACCTCATGATCACACAGGCTGGTGTGCTTCTTCCGTGTGGGCTTTATTGCTTCTGAGCTGAATGGCCACTTGTTTACTCAAGCCTTTAAGTCCCCAGACGCTTTATCTTTTGGTAGCCGGGCACCATCAGCTTTCTTCACCACATTTGCATATGCACACATTTGTCCTCAGGGATCCTATCAGGAAAGTGAGCATGCAAAGTTATGCTTTTGAGTTCTTGAAGCCTGATGTCTCATCCCTTTGACACCTCATGATTCCACATGCTAGTGTGCTTCTTCCATGTGGGCTTTGCTGCTTCTGAGCTAGATGGCTGCTTGTTTACTTTCAAGCCTTTAAGTCCCCAGATGCTCCATCTTTTGATAGCCGGGCACCATCAGCTTCTTCACCACCTTTGCTTATGCACACATTTGTCTTCAGTGATCATGTCGGAA
>PVJH01048923.1:0-10564 GCA_004026705.1 Nesogale talazaci
AGGGAACCAACCTTGTGAGAGAGTGTCTCCTGCTTCCAAGAAGGAAGTACCAGATTTCCCGAACATGCCCACACAGAGGTCTCATTAGCTATCTCCAGACTGACAAGCTAGACTTCACCCCTGCACTCTTAATCCTCAAATTGGCACCAGATTAGGTGACTGGCACAAATTACACTATTGAAAGAGTATGTGGAAATTATTGAATGATGCAGGAAGCATCAAAAGAAGATGGAAAGTATACCCAAAATCACGGTAGTAGAAATGAGCCAACAATATTTAAAGCAACTGGAAATTGAAATCCCCTATGATCCAGCAATACCACTATGAAGCATATACCCTAAAGAAATAAGGACACAACACGAGTGGAGGTGTGTTCTCTCCCATGCTCATAGCAGCACAGTTCACAACAGTGAGAAGCTGTTGGAAGCAACCCAGGTGCCCAGCAGTGGAAGAATGGATTAAAAACAAAAATAAACAAAAAAACAACAACTATAATACAGACAATGGGATACTCTGCATCCCTAAGACACAACAGTGAAAGCAGGAGCCATCACACGACATGGAAAGACCTGGAAATCATTATGCTCAGTGAAGAAAGTCCATCAGAAAATGACATGTATAGCATGAGTGCACTACTATAAGATTAATCAACACCAACTTCACAAACCTTAGGAACGAATTCCTGAACAAACGATGAAGAGGCTGGCTACTGTCCACGAACCGTACATCATCTCCCTTTTGGCACTTCACAAGAGCCCACGCGAAAGAGGAGATCTCACATTGTCTGGGGCCACTCCTTCAAGAAGGGGGAATTGAGAGACAACCACTCACTTGAAGCTATACAACATCAAAATGAGGTTGGGGCAAATCAATGGGCCCCCACAGGAACGGAAGGAGAAACTATCTGGAAATTCAAGCCAAGACTAGGAGAGGGGAGCACCTACATTGTGGAGGAGACGCTGGTGCTTGGTGAATAAGATGGATAACTGGGGAAGAATTAACCACAAAGTAGGAAGGGATGCTAAGCAATGAGTTTAAGGAATCTAGGGGGACAATGGGCCGGATTTTAGGTCCCTGAGTTGATGCGACAAATTCATTTCTATCCAACCTTCAGTGAACCACACCATGAACTAAGCACCAGGATAATTATTGAAGCTGACCTGGCAAGGCAGCAGGGCACAACATTGGGGCTACACCAGCAGGACTCAACACAGAGGTTCCACTGAAGGAACTGAACCCTGCCTCAAAGCTGCCTTGGACTGAGGGCTGGGGTACTTGGATGGGAGAGGAAGCAGAGAGTGGCTGCCCCAGGGTTGTGGAAGTGAACGGTCATCAGACCTTGAGGGGAACCCCCAGGCTCAGTGGATATCCAATGGAAAGGGACCCAGGATCATCATTACTGCATGCATGTTCTCAATGCCCACCCTTCAGGAACACAACAAGATTGGACCCATCGAGTAGGGCTCTACCCTTGGAAGAATTGACCCAGGCAGGCCCCTCCTGGCATCAGTCCTAATGCTTAGGGTCAACAGAGCCCAATCGAACAAAAGATCTAACTGTGTAGGACAAGACTCGTGAGTTGTCACTCAAGGTGAACTGCACTCGCATGGACTCCTCATATCAACAGTGTCTAGAGTGCTGGGTCACTGAGAAAATTGATGATGATAATAGTGCAATCGACTTAGGCCCTGGGGGGAACTGACAATGCTGGCCTTCTTTGTTGATACGAGTTTCTGCTTTCCTGCTTTTAGCTTGCTTCTTCTTTCTGTATTTGAGGGGCGGGGGGGGTTGTTTGGTTTGTTGGGTTGCTGACTGGCTTACGGGTGCTAGGGATGCAGCTGATAGTACAGGCTTGTGATTTCGTCATCTTACAACCTCCAAACTAAGCCTGAGATGCGCAAACCCCATGACAAGCAGGTGGAATCTGGGCTCCTGCTTCACTCTGGCTCCAACTCAAGAAACTTAGTGCCGACAAGGTGGCCCTGCTCTGTACTTGCCTCCAGGAAAGGCTCACTGAAGACCGGGGTGCTCCAGCAGAGCGGGCAAAGAAAGCAGAGGGTGCCCGGCTATCAGCTGGACCAGTATCTGGGGTCTTAAAGACTTGTATTCCAACAAGCAGTCCTCTGAGCGAGAAGTCAAGTCCACACAGGAGAAGCGCACCAGCCCGTGTGGTCCAAAGATGACCATGATGAACTTTGAGGATGGCATCGGAGCTAAAATCATGAACCCCCAATTTGGAGGAGGCTCTGGAGTACAGTGGGAGCCCAGATCCCATCTTCCGAGCTTCTGGTCAGACTGAGCCGCTGGCAGACCTCCTCTAGTCACAGGTGAGGCTTATGATCTAAAGAGCCTTACAATCAGGCAGAGACCCTGATTCAGCAATCTTGAATGTGCTGAACCAAACTCAATACTTGGCCAGATGACCTCCCTGTAAGACCCGACCTGAATTGGTTCTGGCGGCAAGTATCTCTTACTTGTTCCATGACAGAAATGTTTTCCCTGGCTTTTTATATGTTGATGGGATCTGTTCTTGCTTACTCATTATTTGAATTTTTGCCTCTATTTTAGTAGCATTTGATCCTTACCACCTTATTTTACTTTTGGTTGTTTCTGTTTGCTTTCCTGATTTGTGATACACAGGGGGAATGGATGCATAGTGATAATTACTGATAGAAGGCTCGATAGGGGGTACAGGAGTGGGGGTGGCATGGGTGATAGACAGGGAAAGGAGATTTTAGGAGTTAACATTGAAGGTGGGAGTGGGGAGGGAACCCTAGAACTGATTATGATTCTATAACTCATTTTAAAGGCAATTTAACAATGGGGTAGAGGGAATGTTCTCAAATTGAAAAGGTAACGATTGTACAATTCTCTTTGATATGATTGAATGATTGAACTACTGAATGGTAGGATATATAAATTATGTGCCAATAAAACTGTTGTTAAAAAATAAGCAAAAAGAACGAATCGACATTCAACCAAGAGGTTACACGATCAAAAACCAGTGGTACTGAAGGAAGACGTTCAAGCTGCACTGAAAGCATTAGCCAGGGCTCCAGGAATCGATGGAGTGCCAATTGAAATGCTTCCACGAGCTGAGAAAGCGCTGGAAGCACTCACTCATCTAGGCCAGGAAACGTGGTAGGCTTGGTCAACTGACTCGGAGAGAAGCCTAGTTGTACCTGTTCTAAAGAAAGTGACCCAACAGAATGCTCCAATTCTAGAACCTTATCATTAATATCATATGCAAGTAAGATTTCACTGAAGTTCATTCAACAATAGTGGTAGCAGTACATTGATGGAGGTGCCAGAGTTCAAGCTGGATTCGGTGACGGGGGAAAGAAGGAGAGATATCATGGCTGATATCATATGGATCTTGGCTGAGAGCAGCGAATGCCAGAAAGATTTTTACTTATGTTTTATTGATTATACAAAGGCATTCCACTATGTGGATAATAACCTTGAGAAGAATGGGAAATCTAGGATACTTTATTGTGCTCCTGTGCATCAAGAAGCAGTCATGTGATCAGAACATGGGCATGACTTTCTCTGAGAATTCTGGGAAATCTCACAATACTTCCCCCATGGAGATGAGAGACCATCAACTCAGTCCCTTGGGAGACACTACTGACAAGACAAGATGGCAGCATGCTGATAGACCCTGAGCCCTGGAGGAGCTGGAGGAGAAGCCACATGAGCTTACCCTGATGGAACCAGACCTCTGGGGCCAGAGAAGTCATGTGGAGACCCCTGCCAGTGCTGGGATGCTTCTACTGCCACTGGATATATAAGACTCTGCACCCACTGGCCTGTAGTTGTCCCGGCATCATTGCATGTGCTTCATGAGTCTGAAGAGGACTAATGGATTGGTATCGGACATATGGGCTAATATTGGACTTAAGGACTTGGACTGGACTGGGGCGTGATGCTTTCTCAATGTTCCATTCCTCTTGTATATAAATCTCTCTCTTCTATACATATATGTGTTTATGAATTTGTTTTCTGTTGTCTACCCAGACTAACACACAGCTCAATGTATGGGTTGTTATAAAAGTTGTAAGAGCCCCAATAAAATGATCTTTTAATTAAAAAGAATAGAAGTCCCAAATCCTCACAACTGGACCTGTAGGTAATACCATAATAAATGGAGAGAAGCATTTTGTCCAAGGGGTCAAATGAGGCATTGCCCTGGGTCAGTCTCTGCCCAAGGCCTCTCTAGAGTACTGAGAAGCAGGGAGGTTCCTTTGAGAGCTAAGGCGCCCCTGGCCCAACCCGTGGTGTTTTCCATTGCCATGGAAATCAAAGAAGGAAAATCAAAGAAGAATCGATAAGCTTTTGGATTAAGTTGCTGGCGAAGAGTAAGGAAAGCACCAGGGTCTCCCAGAAGAACAAATAATTCTGTCTCGGAAGGAGTACAGCCAAAATGCTCCTTCCAGGCCAGGACGGTGAGCGTCCCATGGACTTTGGACATGTATGGAGAGACCAGCCGTAAAGAGGACCATTGTGCTTGGTAAAGGGGAGGGGCAGCATCAAAGAGGAAGAGCTTCGGCAAGATGGATGGGCACCGGGGCTACAGCCATGCGCTCAAACGTGGCAATCGTGAGGAGGGGCAGGACCAGGCAGTGTGTTGTTCTGTTGTGCAGTAACTCAACAGCACCTACAGCAACATCTCCGTGCAACGCAAAGTGCAGTTAACTAAGAAACGTGCTGGTGTGAAGGGCTTCAAAAGACAAGGTGTTGTTCTCACCCTGGGAGGGCTCACTGACCCGCAAAAGAAACAGGCTCAGAAACAACCCGGCGTCGTACAGGACAGGGGCGATGGTTTCTTTCTATCGGTGTGCCGCAACAATTCATTCGGCCTAGAGAAGAAGGAGGCCCTGTTGGTGACTCTTAACAGATTTACCAGGAGAACACCTTGTGAAGGATATTTCAAGTGGAGGAAACACAGCGCAGCATACTGTAGAGATGAAAATTCTCACTTAGTGATGAGAGCAGCGGTTCTCAACCCGTGGGTCGTGACCCCTTGTAAGGTGACCAGACATACCGCTTTTGGCACAACAGTCCCGATTGCAAACAATTTTCCCCCCATCCTGCGGTGTTTTTAAAAATGTCCTGATTTTTGGAAAGAATGCACGGCAAGCTAGGGAACCATGGGAGAAAAGGAAGGGAATATACCTCCTCTTCCTCCCCCCACCCCCATCAATGGTGTCCTGCTTTACCAGTGTTAAAATCTTGTCACTTTATTTTAAGGGTCAAACGACCCTTTCACAGGGGTTGCCCAATTCTTTTTTTTTTTTTTTTTTGGTTGGCGTCACTGCCTCTGGTGGTCGTGGGTGAAACCTTGGTTTGTTTGTTTTTTTTGGGGGGGGGCATCACTGCCCTCCGGTGGTGGGAGTAGGAGGCCCAGCCCCACTGCTGGAATTGAACCTCCGTCCCAGTGGGCCGCAGTCCCGCGCACAACCACGACGCCACCGGGTCTCAGCCCGGGTTGCCCAATTCTTAACAGTAGCAAAATGACAGTAATGAAGTAGCAATGAAAATAATGTTATGGTTGGGGGGTCACCACCGTATAAGGAACTGCATGAAAGGTTGTGGCATGAGGAAGGTTGAGAGCCACTGGGCCAGAAGGTAATGCAAGGGGGGCAGGGGGAGCACAGGGGGAGTGACGAAAGGGGAAGGGGATGGGAGTAGAAATGAAATCAGGTGTCAGAGGTGTTGGGTGCATTCACAAATTGCTCGTTTGAATTTCTTAGAGCAATGCCAACATTTTTTTAACCTTCATTGGGGGCACGGCGGAGGGAGAGTGGAGGCGGGTTGAGAATACCTGGAAGCGTGTCTGTCTGCTGAGTGACAGGTGTTTGATGAGCCTTTGGAGATGTGCATCCCCTATTGCCTGTTCCTTTCTCTTGGAAGTGAGCGTTTCGACAGCTAGTTCTGTATCTGAGACTCAGAAACACTTGTTCTTCAGGCATGTCTGAGACGACAGGAGCTTAAAAGAGGCACAAGTGAAAAGAAGCGAGACCAATTTTGGGACCAAGACACAAGTTTTGAGAGATCCCGGTTTTCAAGTGGGTCATCTTCCAAACAGGTGCGTAAAACTCTGGGAGATAGTCTCTTGCTGGGGGAAGAGAAAAAGGGGGGGGGGTAGGAGGGAGAGAGGGGAAAGTATGTGCATGAGAGAGAGACCTTCTGGATGGAAAAGTGGACTAAAAACAGATATTTTAAAGATCTGAAAGGGCTATTCTGAGCACCACCCTCACCACCCTATGAGGCCTTCCCAACTCGCCTTTGTGGGAATCCCGTCTTCTTTGGAGATGAGGAACCGAGTTTCAGTGGTCTCTGAGACACCCTCCCGATCAGAAGGACAGTCCCTGCAGCAACTGGGCCTTCTGAAGTCCGGCATCCTGTGGTCCCACTCTGACCCTCTGCTTTGCTGAGTGCAGTTTGTATTTCAAAAGACGTGGCTCATTCCTCAGCACAGGACATGCTGGTCCTTCTTCCGAGTCTGTTCTCAGTCTGAAAGTCCTGCTGAAACCCACCTGCCGTGAATGGCCCTGCTGCTGGTATTACATGTGGCTCCTGGCATCACAACCATGCCAGTCCCTGCCAAACCAGCTAGCGCAGCCTGACAGAATGACGGAGAAGGGGTGAATTCCGAAGAAAGGGAGAGGGCGAAATGCATCCACTTCATCATGTCATACCTGGAAACTGTTTTGTCTAGGATACTAATAAGTAAGGGCAATATAATGGTCCCTGTTATAATAGAAGTTATCCTTATTTAAGTATTTACAGTGTCTAGATGCTGTGCTGAGCATTTTATATATACTTAAGAATATATGTGTGTATATATACAAATATCCTTTAATGTATATGTGTATATACATATAGATATGTGTGTGTGCAATTTTACAGATGAGAAAACTGAGCTTTAAAGACGTTAACATGTGGGAGGGGGGAGCATTAGGGTTGATTACAATGATGTATATACAACTCTTTTTAAAACTAATTTAAGCTGAGCCCTGGTAGTGCAGTGGTTGTGTGCGGGAATGCAGCCCATAGGGTTGACGGTTCAAATCCAGCAGCAGCTCTCCAGGAGCAATTCTGGGCTTCCTGCTCCCACCAGGGCAGTGATGCGAGAAAAAAAAAAGAGAAAAGAAAAAAATAAAATAAAACTAATTTAATGATGGGAGTGAATATTATATCAAGAAAAATATTTTAAAATAGAAAAGAAACAAAACCTGACCAATGGTTACCATGTTTGAAAGAGGAAGGGTTGTTGCTTAGGGGGAATTGAATTTATGCCAATGGTGGTGAAGTAATCAGGAAAAGGGTTTCACTGGGTACATAAGACAAAGAGTGTAATCGATAACACTGAATGCTACATGTAGAAGTTGTTGAATTGAAGAATGTTCTGTCGCATATGTTTTGGCCACACTTAAAGAAATAATTACGTGAATAACAATGGGTTCAAGGAAAAAGAAAATGTACTGGAATTGACTGTGGGGATAATTGTACAACTCTTCTTGAGAGGATTCAACTATTGAACTGCACCACGTGGATGACATTAACAAACGTTACCTAAGACAGTCCGTGCACAGGGAGGGGTTCTGTCCCAGGCAGTCTAACCCAGAGATGGATGCTAACATGATGAACTATTCAATCGTATTTCATATTTAAGATCATACCTGCGTCCAGGTTTCACTTACCCTCTGGAAGAGCTAAAAACCACCAGCTGCGTCGGACACTGGTTGTTAGTGGGGTGGATTGATTTAAGATGAGTGCTATGCCTTTTATGAATTCTTAGTTAATATTTCATGCCTGAAGTGCACCCTGGGGGATGGCCTGGCTCTTGCCGACCAGTGGCATGGATCCCCGAGATGGACCCGTGGGTACCGGATCTAAATCAAGTTCTTGTTGAGATTTCTTCTTTAATCTAGGATGTTCATGCTGCGGTTATTTAATGTTCAAAAGCTACCTTAAAAACATCCATGATTGATGTTTATGGGTGTGGATGTATTCCTGGAAGAGATAGGCCCTCCCTGTTAAGGGAAATAAAATCATACAAGAAGATAGGTCTGCAGGTGAAAGCGGTTCTCTCGCAATGTTGGCATCACTGGGAAGAAAGTGCCGCCTGGAGCCTTTCCTGTTCACCCAGGACTAAATATAACGCCTGCTGTTGATTCAATTGAGCGGGTGAGCTCAGCCCCCAAATGAAATCTAGTTTGGCTAGAGTGCTCTAAACCCATTTTTAGCATTAAGATAAATTCTCTTGTTTTTGTACTCCAAAACAAAATTCAAGGACACATTTTTTTTAGATGTAATTGAAGTCAAAACAGTAGCATGCCCCAATCTTCCTAGATTGGAATTACTAAACAAATAGACAGCTGGGTTCTTCTATTTTCATGCACACACTCCTGTGCGTGGCCACAGACATTTTGCATGGTCACACGCATGCTTTAGACTCCTCTCCACAAACTTTGTCCGGAGGACAAGCTGATGATGGCTTCCTATCCTTTTCTTCTGGGCTCTAAAATGTATTCATTCTTTACTCCCCAAGTACTTTCACACACACCCCCGAAGCAGGACATGGCTTGGCACATGTAAAGGAAATGATTAAACAGCTTCTACCGTCGCAGACGACATGCTGCTAACTTTCCAACTCCTAGGTTTATGAGTCACTTGCATTCAAGGCAAACAAAAGATAAAAATATGTGATAAAAGGTATGAAACTGGCAATTTCTATTCTACAGTACGAGGACGCCGTGTGTGTGTGTGTGTGTGTGTGTGTGTGTGTGTGTGTGTCTGCACTCTGTCACTGTATCGCAGCGTGTCGGAGAACTCAAAACAACATTTCTTATATAATCTCAAGTTTTTGTTCCCAGATAATGATATCCCAAGAGCTTCGGCCTTGATTGTAGACTCGCCTTGAAGGCCACATCATCTCTCAAAAAGAGTGGCAAAACCAGAATTTTCCACAGGGAGACTGACCTCTGCTTTGCTCTGCCTATTATAGTTACTCTTGGGGGAATCCTGGAGGATTCGCCTCTGGAAACAAAGGCACAGGAAGGGCAGGGTCAGAGGAAATGTCCCAGAATGCCTCCCTTTCCACGGCCCTCTTGCTGGCGGGTGCTCTTAATGCCCTCCTGCCAGCTTCTGCTGGTGGCTCTCTTAAAGACGAAGGCTCAAGCCAGACCCAGGAAACCGCTAACTCACAGGATCACGGCTTGATTTTGAAAGCTCCCCTTCCAGATGCTGATAGAATCAGATTGTCTTAAATTGTCCAGAGACTGAGCATGTCCTGCTGCACCTCAAACCCTGTGCTTGCAGACCTCATGGAACCTCCTTCTGCAGGAGGCTCTGTGCCAGTAAGGTCCTGGGGCCAGTCTCCCAGAGGAGACAGGGGATAAGAATAGCCAAACCACCTGAAGGAGGACCCAGGCCCGGATGGCAGGGATCCCATCACCAGCGCTCAATGTATTGGACTCTGGAGGATGCTGTTGTTACGTGCCGTGAAGCTGACACACAGCCTCTGTGTGCATCACAGAACGAAAGCCCTGCCCTGCCCACCGTCCTCACGACTGTGGTGATGTGGACGCCCTTGCTGCAGCCACAGTCAGTCCGTCGTCTTGCGTCCATCTCATCGAGGCTGCTCTTGTGCCGCGTGAAAGAAGTCAGTCACCCCAGGGCAGGCGGTACAGGAGACCGCGGAGATAGAGTCCGCGACAGGTTTAGAGGAAGAAGCCCCCTCCAGTGGTTACCAGGGACCAGAGGGAGAACCGTGAGCTACATTGTACGACGTCACGGGTGGAAAAAAAAGGCAGCACACACCGTGAGGACGTTGGTACAAAGTGACCAGGAGGAAGGAAGACGCCAAAAGGAATGCAGGCATGAAGAAGCCCTCCAGAGTTCGGGGGGCTTAGTGGGCTTTCAGACTACTCACCACAAGGTCACTAGTTCAAGCCCGCCAGCCACTGAAGGGTAAGAGATGAGGATTTCTGCTTCCACAAAGATTCGCAACCTCAGAAACCCACAGGGGCAGTTTCTCCCCCTCCCCGTAGGGTCACATGAGATTGAGTTGACTGGATGGCCGTGAGTTTGGGTTTTGTATAGCAAATGCTGTAACACACAGTTTCTGTGGCCTACTGACCCCTTTTCAGAACAACAGGGGTGGAGTCGCCCCTTGGGGAAACACTGCCGTAACATCTACAAGGCTGCACCAAAGTAATAACCCACAGGACTTGGCGAGGAGAGAAATAGATCATAAGGGAGGGAGACCACATGGGAGTCTACTGCCTTCTTACATAAATATGGTTATAGACGTATGTCTACAGACAGGTTTGTAAGTGCTGCCTGCATACTCCTTTCAAGCACATACAGAAGGCACAGTTATGAAACCCACTTAGATAGCAGTACTGAATGACTGGACTTGAAGCTTCGGGCCATGGTCTCCAGGGACATGGAGGTCCATTGGTGGACCCCAGTTCCTGAGATCATGTTCTGCAGCCTACTCTGGCGAGTAGCTCCCGGCCACCTCAAAAGCTTGGGGTGGGGGGAGCTATCTAAG
>PVJH01048924.1:0-10560 GCA_004026705.1 Nesogale talazaci
GTGGCAGGAGCAAACTAAGAGGGAAGGAAAGAAAATGGCCCACCAAGTCCCAAGGATGATATTCCTGCTTAGAGCAGTCCATGCACACAGAGGACCACAGGGCCGGCCTCCATTGACCCCTCTTGCTCTAAGGGACAGCCCCAGTGGGCTGCAGTCCCTCACACAACCACTACGCCTCCGGGGCTCAGTCTCGAGTTCTTTAGACGCCATCTCAGGAGGGACCAGGGCCTGGAGAAGGTCGTCCTGGTTGGTAGAGTGGAGTGGCAGGGAAAGAGAAGACCCCTGGGGGATGGATTGACACAGCAGCTACACCAATGGACTCAGACATAGCAACTGTGGCCCTGGGACAGGCTCTGCGTTAGAACCTCCCAACAGTTTTAGAATCCATTTCACTGAATATTTAGTGTAAGATAGTTTTGTGTCTCTCACATTTACTGCATTTTAATTAATTCACGCCAGAGACATTCCCATGAACTGAATGGAACGCCACTTAAGGTTGTTCAGAAGAGGAGCCATCTGAAATTCACAAAGCAATCTCCTTTATGTACGAGCCCCCAATAAAATGATTTATGAAAAAAATAGCTTAAGAAATTAAATTTTTTTGGGGGGGGGGCATCACTGCCCTCTGGTGGGAGTAGGAAGCCCAGTCTTGCTCCTGGAGAGCTGCTGTTGGATTTGAACCGCCAACCCTATGGGCCGTAGTCCCGCACTCAACTATCACACCACCGGGGCTCAGCCCCAAGAAATTAAAATTTATTTTTATTTTATTTTTTATTTTTTAGGCATCACTGCCCTGGTGGTGGGAGTAGGAGGCCCAGCCTTTGCTCCTGGGAGCCGGAATTGAACCTCCGTCCCAGTGGGCCGCAGTTCCGCGCACAACCACTACGCCACCGGGGCTCAGCCGAAATTAAATTTTTTAAAAAGAAATTAAATAAAAAGAATATCTCATTAAAAAACCCAGAAATGATAAAAATCACAATTCTGGTTTTAGAGTAACAGTTACACATTTAAATAATGCGACTCTAAAAGTCGCCCCGGGCACAATGTGGAAACCGCGCGAGGCATGCTGTGCGGGCAGTTGGAGCAGGCGGAACAGTGGCCTAGGTGTGGGGGGGCGGTCACGCCGCAGGGGGCACTAGAGGGGGAGCCCATTATTCCAAAGTCCGAGGAGGTCGAGAACTAGAACGGCCTGCAGGGAGGGGTCGGTAGCTGGGAAGGCTGGGCGCTCTCCGGCCTGGACGCTGCTGCCCTTTCAGCTGCACATGGCCTGGTCCCTGCCAGGGCCAGCTGAGCCCACTGCAGTTTAGCAATCCTCTAACGGTTGCCCAGGCGACCAGCCAAGGGGGGGGGAGTGGGGAGGGGGGCGGGCAGGGGATGTCCAGGGTGGCGAGGAGTTATTGTTTATTACTGAGTGGTGGTGCTGGAGCCACGGTGCTGAGTGGATTCATGACCCACAGAGAAACGGAGGTGACAATGGGGTCCCCAGTCCCAGGCTGTGGAAGGGCGGCCTGCGAGTGCACGGGGGTGCACAGCAGAGTGGGGAGAGGTGGGCCCACGACGTTCCAACTGCCGCGGCCCATCGCTCAGTGAAGTCACCAGCGTGGGTGTTAGGGTGCCACGCTACCCCATCTTACCATACCACCTAGTACCCTTAGTGACGCGTATTATCAGTGTCGATCATTGCAAATCGCTGTGACATCCCTTAGGCCCTGTGAGTATGAACAACAAAAGTGTCGTGTAAAACTTTCCTGCATTGAATCAAAGTGCTATTGATGGCCTTATTCGTGATGGAGTGGAAGTCCTGCTTTTCCTTTAAGCCATGAAAGAAGCCCGCTGGGCTGTTGAAGTCCTTGGGTCAGTGTTGGGCTGCCCATGGCAAGGTGGGCACTTGAGACCCGGCAGCTGCTCCGGGAGAGGGCTGAGACAGTGAGCCGCTCCCTTAAACATCCGCAGCCTGAGAAGCTTTGGAGAGGCTCTCTGGGGTTGGAACTGACTCCACAGCAGTGGGCTTGAGTTTCCCCTTAATTACCACTTCGTTCTTAAACAAAGTTAGTGGACTATGTTCTCAAGTAGGACTAATGATGGCACTGTGGCTAAAACTGTAGAAATTTAAACTATAAAACCAGGATCTATACATACACGGCCAGTAAGGAGAAGAATATTGGGCCTGTGGCAAGAACAAAAGAAACCGCGTGGCTCTTCAAGCCACGTGGTGGTCATAATGACATCTCTGACTGAGCGCCCTGGAGCCCCCTGCCCCCACTCGCAGCGACCCCACAGGCCAGGGTAGAACCACCCCTGTGAGTTTCCAAGACCGTACCTCGACAGACTTGGGACACTGTTGTCAGGAGAGACCAGTCCCTGGAGAAGGACATCGTGCTGGGTCAAGCGCAGGGGCGGCGAGAAAGGCCAGGCCTGGAGGAGATGGGCGGACACCGGGCTCGGGCACGGGAACAACGGCGACCCTGGCCCAGGCCCGGGCGGTGCTTCCTCGTGTTGTCCGTGGGGGCACTCTGGGTCAGATCCACTCAGCGGCGCCTATCCACAACAGCAGCAAACAACAACGCCGACCCACCTTTCATGGCCTTTCCCCTGAGGAACTCTCCAGAAGGTTCCAAGAGCACACGAGGGTAGGTACATCGACACAGGGAGTGGAGATGGAGAAAAGGGTTTCATTCTTGTAGCTAACTACAAGGATGCATATTTAATATTTTCCCAGTTTAAAAATTGTGGTTCCGGTGGCAACGAAAACACATTTTGACACCTGACACCGACTGCCGTAACAAGACTATTTATGTAAAAAGGAGACGTTTTTGCTCAA
This sequence comes from Nesogale talazaci, assembly GCA_004026705.1. Taxonomy (NCBI): domain Eukaryota; kingdom Metazoa; phylum Chordata; class Mammalia; order Afrosoricida; family Tenrecidae; genus Nesogale; species Nesogale talazaci. Next base: position 2,822 of record PVJH01048924.1, read on the forward strand.
ACAATTAGGCACCTCCTGGGACCCTGGTAGCGCGGTGGGCTACTAGCCTCCAGGCTCACTGTTTGAAGAGACCAGTTGGGAGAACCACGACGAGGCTCTCTCCTCTGGTGGAGATTTACAGGAAACCTGCCGGAGCAGTGTGTGTGGGTTGCCTATGGGTTGCAAGTAAACTTGACAGTTCAACGTCAGTGACGTTCCAATAGGAGGTGGGACGGGCTGGGTTACCGGGAAGATTTAGGACGCGGCAGGGGCGGACCACGAGGCCGTTCCCACCCTCCTGGACGGGATCGGCTGCCCTCTTGGGGCCACGGGCTGAATAGCTCAGATTCAGTGTCAGGTGATTTTAAAGGCATAGGTTGAGAAGTTGAGAAATTGAAGTGGGGTGTGCCGTCCTGGGCCTTGACAACAAGAGGGGACACCCCCGTTCGATATTTTAAAATGCACGAGTGAGAGAAAGTTCTGGAGGGAGAAGAGAGAGGCGGAGGGACCCAGAGATAGATGAGGCTGAACTCCATCTGGCCTGGGCTAAGTGACTGATGGGTAACCATGAAGACCAGGTTAGGGGGGGGAATGAATGGGTCAGTAAGGGGAGTGAAAAACTCGGTGGTCAGGAATAATAAAACATTCACTTTTTAATTTTTGAAAAAAAAAATCATGCTGAGTAAAACAGTTATTTCCCAGACTGGGGGTTCTCTTTTCCTTCTTCTGATGAACATAAATAGCACGTTTTTACAAAGTTCTAATCCTAGCTTTGTCTTCTGTAGTGTGGGTATTTTTTATTAAGTTTGGCAGTGTATTTATGCCTTGTATCAGAGCCTTTAGGTTTGTTCCTAGTTTTTCATCGATGATCATATGGTTCTAGAGTTTATATTTAGGTCTTATTCCATTTTGAGTTCATTTTTGTGCATAATGTGAGGTATGGGGTCTACTTCTCAAAGAGCAAAGTTTGAAAAAAAATCTGCTCGATGTTAACATTCCTCGAGAGGGGGACTAAAATTTGCATTTGAAAAAACCTGTATAGGCCAAGAGCCTGTGTCTGCAGCATTTCGCCTCAGACACAAAGGGGTGATGTTTTTAGGCTAGGCACCACTCGACAGGATGCTTTTGTCACTGCGATTTTTTTAACCTTTATATATGTAAAAGAACAGGACCATGGCTCCAAAGAAAGTGAATCATTACCAGCATTAAGTCTAAGAGGAAGACTCTGAGAAGCACAAGAGAGTGAAAGAAATAAATCATTGCAAGATTTGAACCAGCTTGCTTCTTGTCTGATTTGGCAGCTGAATACAACATGGCTGTTATCAATTTTTTTTATCAATATTTTTGGAAAAAATATTTTGATTAAAGTGGCTAATGTAGCAAAATGTGTGAAATTGTTGACCACAAAATAAAGAACCCAGAAGAGAGGTTTCAACCTTGACGAGGTTGAAGAATGGCTGTTAATTTGGATAAATCAGAAATAACTTGATGGTAATAGCATATCTGAGACAATTATATGCAAGAAGGCTAAAAGCCTCACTATAGTGTCCATAGTGATTTAGAGTCCTGGAAAAAATGATTTTGTAAATATGATATTTGGGCCTCAGAACCAGGGGTTTAGCTTTCCATTGTTTCTTATGGGAAAATATCATCAGTTATCGACCTTTTCAGTGTTTGAACACCAACTCACAAGGAATTGAGTTTGACAACTGAGGTATCACTGTGTTTTTGTTTGTTTGTTTTGGGGGGCATCACTGCCCTCTGGTGGTCGTGGGAGCTACCCAGCCTTGCTGCTGCTGGATTTGAACTGCCAAGCCAGTGGGTCGCAGTTCCACACTCAATCACTAAGCCACCAGGGCTCACCCCTGGTATCACTGTGTTTTATTGACTATTTTGGCATCTGTAGACATCAGAGAGATTGCTCTATAGTATTCTGTGATGTCTTTGTCTGTCTTAGGAATCAGGGCTACTTATGCTTGCTTCATAAAATGAGTTTGGCTTGTCCTTTTGTATATTCTGAGATAGTTTATGTATGATTCATAGTAACTCTTCTGTTTTTGGCTCTGGAATGTGCTTTTCTTTTCTTTTTTTTTTTTGTTTTTTTGTGGGCATCACTGCCTTTGGTGGTCGTGGGCGCTACGCAGCCGCCGCTGCATGTGAACCGCCAAGCCTGTGGGCTGCAGTTCCGCGCTCAACCACTTACGCTACCAGGGCTCAGCCTGTCTTTTCCTTTTTTTTTTTTTTTTTTTAAACAGTTTTATTGGCACTTCATCCACATATCATACAAGTTAATAGTTCAATCATATCAAGAAGGGTTGTATAAACCTTATCCAAATCAACTTTAGAACATTTTCTTCTAAAATGCTTGGTAAAATTCCTTAGCAAAACCATCTGGTTCACTGGGACGGAGGTTCAATTCCAGCAGTGGGGCTGGGCCTCCTACTCCCACCACCGGAGAGCAGTGATGCCCCCCCTCAAAAAAAACCATCTGGTCCAAGACTTTTTTATATTGGGAGGTTTTTTTTGTTTTTTTTTTTTTTGTATCACTGCCCTCAGGTGGTGGAAGTAGGAGGCTCAGCCTTTGCTCCATGGAGCTGGAATCAAACCTCCATGCCAGTGGGCCGCAGTCCCGCGCACAACCACTACGCCACCGGGGCTCAGCCATATTGGCAGGTTTTTAATGACCAGATCTATTTCTTCTTGTGTTATACATCTGTTGATATTTTCCACATCAGTCTGTGTTAATTTAGATAGGTAATGTGTTTCTAGAAATGTATTCAATTCCTCTAGATTTCAAATTTGTTGGAATATGATTTTCTATCTTTTAGATTTCAGTTGGTTCTGCTGAGATGTCTCCCATTTCATTTTTATTCATGATATTTGATTTTTCTCCTTTTCCTTTGTTTGGTTTACCATTGGCTTGTTAGTTTTGTTAAACACTGATGTGTCTTCTGCTGACAGGTGCTTTAAAAGAGAAATGACTCAACTCCTCTTTGTCTTGCAGGTGTAACGAAAGCCATGTAGCTGTTTATATGTATTCTAGTGATCGTTCTTAGGGTGGTAATTGATCACTGGTTACTCAATGGGAAAGTGTGAATGGGGCCAGCATTGTTCCAGAATGAGTTTTTCACCTTCCCACGAGCCTAGAAAGGCCAGGGCTAAGGCTTTAGGGGTTAATGGCTAGGAGTTAGGGATATAGGTTATGGAACATGGTTGAGGTTAGGTTTAATAGATATGATTAGTGTGAAGGTTAGGGTCAATGGACAGGGTTAGTGTGATTAGGGTCTCAGTTTAGAGTTTAGAGTGGTTACAATCGAGTTGAAGTTAAGGGCTATGCTTGGGACTAAGGGACACTGTTGGGTTAAGGGATATGGTTAGGGTTTGGGTTTAAGGTTAAGTGTTTAGGGTGATTAAGAGTTTTAGGGTTTGGGGTGAGGGACCAGGGCCTGGGGGTTGGAAACTAGAGTTGGGGTTAGGTTTATGTTTTTGCTTTGGGGATTAGGAATGAGAGAGTTAGGGGTTAAAGGGTTCTGCCCTACCCTCTTGTGATCTTGAGGCTCCTTTGACCACCTAGGGCAGGATCCTTCATGGGGGTCCCAGCTTCTGGTAGCCCATATGTGGCGCCATCCCACTAAACACTGCCTCCGCCTTCACAAAGTGCCCTATTTCCTCTGTGTCTCCGCCCACAAGGACACTGGCCATTGCATTAAGGTGTAGCTGGTTAACCCCAGACAATCTCATGTAGAAACCCTTCAGTTAATTTTGTAAGGTCTCAGGAGAAAGAATTCATGCTGAAGCCCATCTTGTCGTCCAAGTGGGTTTGTGAGGTTAGCAGTCCCACCCATAACCCACTGCGCCTCCAGGGCTCTTTCCACATGGGTTTTTATGAAGGATAGGAGAAGTTTCAGGACAGTCTTAAAAGGGTACACACCATCTCAGGGAAGTGTGCCAAGCCTCGCGGAAGCTGCACTGGGGCTCACAACTGGTTACCCACGCGTGGGGAACTGAGGACAGAGGCCGGGGCATGAGAGAACACTGGGGGGCGAGCATAAGAGAGAAGAGTATGCCCATTCAGGGGTGGGGTGACCACCTCACCTTCCGACCTGCCACTGACCGGGAGCAGGGTAAAAGAGAGGCCCGCACCCCCACAGTCAAGGGTATTTCCAACCTGTGGCTGGGCAGGCGTGGTTGATAGTCTTGGTTGACCTGCGGACGGGATTAAGCCCACCTGGACCTAGTTTGGACTGTGCAGGTGTACCTCCCACCTGCCTCTGAGGATTGAATTGGAGCATGCTCAGTTAAGGGATTCTCATGAACATGTTGAATGCTCTCCTGATTTTCTTTCTCAACCTCCTCGAGGCCCCGTGCAGGTTTGGGAGGGACAATACTCCCTCCGCCCCCCTACCCCCGTCCCTGTTCTGGCTACCTAACAATTTCATTTGTAAAGACTTCCCTTTCCAAATAAGGTCCCATTCACAGGTATGGAGGCGGGGCTTGGATATGGACACGATTTTGGGTAACCAAATCCAGCTCATTTCGGCAGGGTAAGCGTGGAGAGGGCAATGCCACAAAGACCCACTGAGCCCTCCTGTCTGTCCCCTGAGCGCCTAGGGCCCTGGAGAAGAGCAAACTGAAAGGGGCACTGTTCCCTTGTTGGACGCAGGCGGGAGAACCCCAGAAATGCACATAGCCGTGACCTAGCTAGAGGGAGCCCTGGTGGTATGTGGGGCTGCACAGGTCGGCAGTAAGAAACTGCTTGCTCCGTGAGAGAAAGACGGGTGAAAAAGCACACCAGCCTGTGTGATCACGAGGTGTCGATGGGACCAGGTATCAGAAGATCAAAACAATTGTATTGATGTGAACGAGAGGTGTCAGAGTGAAGACCCAAAGCCTGTCTCTAGGCAATTGGACATCCCCTCACAGAAGGGTCGCATGGGACGGCGGGCTCAGCCAGGGTGCAGTTTGGCTCTGAAGAAATACACAAGGTCCCTATGCTTCCTCCCCTGCTGTTGTGACTCCAATTGTACCTCACAAATCCCGTTAGACCGGAGTATGTACATTGACACAGAGAAGAGCTTTGACACACGGAAGCCAGGACAGATAAACCCCTCAGCAACATTAATGGGAATAGTGACAGCATGAGAAGAGGGGGAGGGGGAGGGGAGAAAAAGAGGGAACCAAAAGCAAGGATAGATAAATACCGCCCCTGCGAGAGCAACAGAAATGTGGGTGAAGGGATACAGCACAGTGTAAGATATGAACTAATAATAATATATAATTAATCAAGGGTTCATGGGGGTGGGAGGGTGAGGGATGGGGGAAAAGAAGAGCTGATAATAAGGGCTCAAGTAGAAAGAAAATGCTTTGAAAATAACCATGGCAACCTAAGTACAAGTTTGCTTGATATAATCGATTTGTGGATGGTTAAAATATGTGTAATCAATAAAATGACCTAAATAGAAAAAACTTGAAAGAGAGTTGCAGTCCGGCTTCCTGGGAAAGGCTCCAGAGGGCTGTCTCCCGCCTAGGCTGGGTGTCTGGACAACAGTGGCAGACGCTGCAGTCAGGCAGTAGGTGGCTGTAGGATGGGTGACGGGGGCCTTCTTTGAGGAAGAGTAGGGACTCATGGACCTGGGTGCTCTTGGCTCGCGCAACCTTTTTCTTGGCATTTCTGGATTGTCCCACCTAAGAGTCACTCCCCCACGCCCTAAAGTCGTCGACGGTTGGAATGAGGAGGGCTTTGTTCAGGGTGTATGATTTGGGGATTCTGGGTAACTTTGAGAAACACCCCAAAGACCCGATCAAGGGTCCCCCATGGCTTCAAGGCTGGGAGGGGAATGAATTACAGCATTGTATCAGAAAGAAGGGAATGGTTGGGAATCGAAATGCCACTGATGAGCTACACAAGCTTTACAAATGAATCTGTGATCTTTACAAACATTGTGATCAGCATGGAAAATGCCGGTAGAAGAGGAAACAGAACTGTGGGGATGTCGAGATATCACCTAGAATAAGGGAGTAGTACATTTCGTTATGAAGAGAGAATGTTGTATGTTTTCTGTGATAAAGGGGGTTTTCTTTGGAATCTTTTTTTTTGGGGCATCACTGCTCTCGGTGGTGGGAGGAGGAGGCCCAGCCCCACTGCTGGAATTGAACCTCCGTCCCAGTGGGCCGCAGTCCCGCGCACAACCACTACGCCACCGGGGCTCAGCCCTGGAATCTTACATATTAAAAGAAAGAAAGCTATACTCTCAGCAACTGACAGAGATAGTCTATCCTGCTGTAAATTAGGGTCTCTTATTACCAGTCAGTCAAGTTGATGCCAGGGAACTTGTTCTGGCTTCCCTACAGTGGCCTCCTACCCACCCTCCACTGCCATGGCCTGGAGCTGCCTGCAACAGCTTCCTCCCGCGGCCCAGCTGGCTTCAATCCTGCAGTGAGAAAAAAACCAAAGACCCTTGCATTCTCTTCCAAAATAGAGGCCAAAAATCTAAACCCCCTGCCGTCAAGTCCATTCAGATTTGTAGGGACCCTGTAGAGTTCTGAGGCTTTATATATAATTTTTTTCGGGGGGCATCACTGCCCTCTGGTGGTGGGAATAGGAGGCCCAGCCTTTGTTCCTGTGGAGCTGCTGCTGGATTTGAACCTCCATCCCAGTGGGCCGCAGTCCGGCGCACAACCACTACGCCACTGGGGCTCCGTCCTATATATAAATCTATATGGGTGCAGACAGCTGCATCACCCTACCACAGAGCACCTGGTGGGTTTGAACCACCAACCACGTGGTTAGTTGTGAAATGCCCATGTATTGCCGCAGTTTCATTGCACCCTCCTTATGTGATGGCAGTGGGTGGTGGGGGCACGAGTACTTCCTCCTGCTATGGCCTCTGGCGACCTCCACTGACCAAGTTTAGCATAGCACCCACTACCAAAGGAAAAACACTTCAAACTTGTTTCTTTCCTTTCCAGGCACGTTAAGGGCAATGAAGGCCCTGTGCACCCTATGGGCTCCGTGTAGAACCACAACCTAGCAGGCTTGGCATCCAGCCTACAAGAATGTGAGCAGTAGCCCTATGGTGGGAAGAGGTGTGGGAGGCAGTCGGGAGAGGTTGTGGACATGAGGCTGGCGGCCTGGGCCAGGGCTAAGGGTCCTGAAATCCTGAGGAACTGCCAGGTGGAGCCCAGCCAAGGGCTGGGCCTGTGCTGAGCCTTTCAGGATGGAGCCCAGAATAGATGTGCCAGTCATTTAAGCAGCCCCTAACCTGCTGTAGGAATCTGGGCTTCCAAGGTGAACTCACTGTGGCAATGAGATATGGGGCCTGGGCTACAGGAGTGTGGAGGCAACTTTTATTAACACACCATGAAAAGGGCTGACTGAGGAAGAAACCAACCAGCAACACTTTAGAAATCCTCTGAGCTTTTAATTCCTTGACATGAAGCAGAGGGTCTGTTTACTCAGTCATTTCTGTTCTCTTTACACTTCTGGGGCGTGTAAGGGGTCAGTTAACTTGTTCTGAAGCCCCTCAAAGCTGGAGAGATGGAGGGCATGGTGGTCATATTTCCTTCTCTGCCTTGAAGACAAAGTGCTTCTCCCCTGTGTCCTCTGGTGTTGGATGAGGTGTGACTTCTGACTAAAGTCTTAGCCATACTCCCTGCAGACAAAGGGCTTCTCCCCTGAGTGTGTCCTCTGGTGTTGGATGAGACTTGACTTCTGACTGAAGCCTCGCCCACACTCCCTGCAGACAAAGGGCTTCTCCCCT
>PVJH01048925.1:0-10558 GCA_004026705.1 Nesogale talazaci
TGAAAAATTTACTTCTAAAAAGGCTAAACTATATGGGTGAACATATGTGCATATATGTACGGGTGTGTGTATATACATGTGTATATGTGTGCAAGTATATAAATTTTAAGTATATGTACATGTCCACATGTGTGCAAGAGTGTAAATTATAAGTATATGCATGGATATATGTATGAAAGCATGAGTGTACATAACTTGGTTTGTGGACATGGCTGCATGTGAATGTCTATGGGTAGATGTGCATGCATGCATGGGAATGTGCTTGTATACATATATGTGCTTGTGAGAAAAGGTCAGGGAGCATTAGGAAAAAAGAGAACGTAGAGTACTGAGGGTCGCATGGAGAGGGAAGGGCAGAAGGCGGGTAGGCAGAGGAGTATGTACTTCAGCTTTAATGAGAGGTCCCACTCCCTTGTGAAGCCAGCCAGGAAGAGTGGCAGTAAGGGCCTGTGTTCTGGTCAGTCGCCGGGTAGATTGAGGTTTTCTTGGTGGTGCAAGTGTGAATGGGGTGTTGTCACTCACTTTTGCATCTCAGAGATTGCTTTCTGGAAATCATATGAGACATAACAGTAGTCCAGCCTTCAATGATAATAAAGAGTCTGGCATAATGCATAATTAATTGGTGGTCAGATTCTGAGGTGCTAAAAACAAAAGAAAACAAAAAAAATAGAAAACAGAAAACTATTTTTGGGGGGTAAAGCACTGATTGCATGTCTCTGACTTATGAGCTAATCTAATTTCTTTTTCATTTCATAAGAGTGCGAGGGAACTATACATATATATATACATGAGGGGGTACCCAGCATCAAAATGGAAAAAAAAAACTCCACTAAGCAGAGTTTTCGTAGCACATACAGCAGTTTTCCTGTTACGTGAGCATTGAGCAACTACCTCAGTGTGAGAGCACGCAATGGTGTCCTCTGGGAAGGTCTTCTTTGGACACAGTGAATTTTTTTGGTAAAAGCAGTTTTGCTTGAACCTCACTTTGTGGGATGACCGATTTAAGAGATCAGCATGCAGCTGTGAAATTTTGTTTTCTGCCAGGGAAAAATCCCACAGAAACTATTGTGATATTGGACATAGCTAACAAGGACAGCAATTAGGGAAAAATTAGAGTGCACAAGTGGTTTTCTCATTTCAAAAAAAGGTAAAATGTCGATTGATGACAAACCTTATTCTGGATGTCCGTCAACTTCCTGAAAGAATGAAAATGTCAACTCATAGTATATTTGCAGTCAATTTCATCGGGCTAAACTGTTAATCAAGCTTTCTATTTAAGAAGTTCTGAATAGATTGCATAGCAGTGTCTGACAAAAAAGGTCTGATTTGTGGCAGACAGGGGACTAGTTTTTTCCAGAAAACGGCATATGTCTCTTAACCCATGCACCGTACTCACTTGACCTCACTCCTTGAAAGAACAACAATTTGATGACACAGACGAGGTGAAGAAAAATATAACTGGGAGGTACAGTCAACCATCCACACAGATGAGCTTGATAAAGGTTTACAACAATGGAACTACATACAGATTTGACAATTGAATTAAGTGCTATGAAGAGCACTTTGAAGGTGATAAGGTTGTTATATAAAAAAAAATTAAACACTCGCCCCAAAAAAACAAACAAACAAAAAAAAAAAATTAAATACAAAGATTTGAAAAAATTTCTGCTTTGGAGGTGGTACCACATATATATGCATATTATAGTATATATAAGTTAGACTTAAGTAGAAAAGCCAGAGTGATCAATTCAAACATTTCATGGATTTAAAAAATAAGATGGAGATTACATATACATATACATTACATATACAGAGGTGGCTAATGCATTTCAGCACTATAATTGTAACTTATTATGTTATAGGCAATAAAATAAAACCAGTGACAAGCAAAGGGCAGCAGTGTAGAGTTCTCTGAAAATGTTGATAGACATCTGGCTTTTGTAAGGAATTGTTCTTCACTAGAATGCCTCACATTTATTTTCATAAGTTCCAGGCTTCTACATAAATCAAGTATATTTCAGGAATGACAGTGGCTCATGTTATCAAAATGTTCTGACCATAAGGTATATTTCTCTCGTGCTCCTGGTGAGACTTGATCTCTTCTCAATGAGGTTTAGGGAACAATTGCCTTGTTGGTACATATGCAGTTGAATTGAGGATGGGATCAAGGGAATATTGGGGGAATCTTGGCACATGTACTCATCTTTTCCCAATGGAGATCATTCAGTAGGATCAGAAGGTGCCATGTAGTTGCATTGATGAAGGGCAAATCAAGTTCCCTCACCTAGGCCATACCTCTCTCCTCCCTAAGAAAGACCTTCAACAACTCTTGCAACTTTGTAGTGCTGGGCAAAGAAAGATGACAGGCACTGCATTCCACACAGGGCTTCTGCATTGCTCATGTCCAGGTCCTCTCCTGTTTTATGCCTTACCAGTCCCCTCTCCTTTTTCTGGATGTCAATCAGATCATCCTAAGTCTGCGAGGCTATGGGTCACACTGGCTGACAAGTCTCTCTTAGTTCCCTCTCATTCTCTGCCCCTCAGTCCCTCATCACCCGAAGAATGTCCTGGTGTATTATACCCTCATACGAGGGAGCAAAATAAGGCAAGGTATCTTATAAAATGTTTGAACACAAGGAGTGAACCAAGTAATGAGACTTGAATTCCTGCATGCTGCATGCTAACTTGTCCGACCTCACAGGAGTAGTCACAAATGCAGACCCTCCAAAGAATCTACCCCATGCAGTCTTAACCCTCTGAGTTGGAGCAGCCACATTCCTTCCTTGAGAAATGAAGCCTTGAAAGCACAGTTTCTCTCTGAACTGGGGAATCCAAGAAATACAGCTGATTTTATGAATTGAAACACTGAAAAGCAAATTAGATTGCCTGCTAAAAATCACAGGAGACCTGAGGGTCAGAAACAGGGTGACAGAAGGGAAGAGATCTGTCCACCTCATTACACTGCTCTTGTCACCTGTTGGACTTTTTCTCCCTCTTTCATCCACAAGTTGATAGCGGGAACAGTGGGAGAGTGTTCTGACTGACTGCCCACATTAACCTAACGCAGACAGAAAAATATTGATGTGCTCTTTCCTGAGAGCTCCAAATTAAGGACATGGAGAATTACCACAGGGGAACCAGGTGGTTTATGTATCCTTCGAAATGGAGGCACCTCTGGAAGTGAGCAAAATGCCGTTTTGCCACGCTCCAGACACCCACTCACACTTCAACCAGGGTCGCTCCATTTTAGCCATTTGATATTCCAAGTTTCCACTTACATGTTCATTTGAACAGAGTATCAAACAATAGAAGAGCACTGATGTACCAAAAATAAACTGAGACATGGAGACCAGAGATATATGTATATATATTCAAGTCCTAGCTTCTCCAGTATTGACCTCAATTTTTACATATGTTACAGGGACTAACAGTCTCTGCCCTAACTAATCCATAAGTGTAAGTAATAAAAGATAATGTACTGCCAACATGCTTAATCATGCCCTAAAATGAACTCACCTCACTGCTATTGAATTGATTTTAACGCATAACTCTAAAGCACTTTCAAATTGTAAATGTCACCACAAGATATAAACCATGGGTTCTGAATATTTTTAGGGATGAAAAAACAATTACTTAGTGCCACCTGGCAATTTAACACTTTTGAATGATAGCCCATAATTCAGGATAAAGTGCAGGTATCTACTTTTGCAATACTTTGGATCATTCAAAACTCATGAAGTAGCCAGATTCCAACTCAGTGACCCAAGACTGTGACGCCTCATGGAAGAAGAAAAGCCTCCCCTTCCTTGTGAGAAGACAATGTCTACTTCAAACAACTGGCCTTGCCATTAATAGCCCAACATGTAACCACCATGACACCAGGGATGCAAGGCTGTCTGTTCTCATAAAATGTTACAGCCTCAGAAACTTACACGGGCAATTCTACCTTGTCCTATAGGGTCGCTCTGGATCAGAATCCATTCCATGGGAGTTTGGGCCACATGGATCATTAGGACACCCCCCAGGGAATGTTACCCACTTGGGAAATGCTGTTATAGACAATCCTAATGATTTGAAAAGGAAGGGATGGTAGAAGAACCTGAGAAGATCGAGTGGTGAGATTACATCCTCACTGGACACAGGACTTTCTGCTCAACATTCTGACAGTCATCAGATGAATTATAGTACTGAGGACAGAGAGAGGAAGTACAGAGAAAGTAATGTCCTGTGTGTATATTGTTTGTTGTCTTAGCTTCCTGTTGGCAATTCATCACAGACAGAGGAAAAGAACACTTTTGTAAGTGTCCCTACCTGCCATTCATTCCAGACTTATTTGATGACATTTTCCTTGTAAATTCTGAGTTCCAATCAGTCTGAACTCTTTCTAGTTTCTATAAATCAAGCACTTAAATGCCATCTCTGAAAAGCCTCCTTTGATTTCTCCAGGAAGAGATTGAGACATTTTCCTATGAGTCCACTAAATCTTGTTCATATAGTCAACATATTTATGCAATATCATTATCCCTTTATGCGTCTGTCTTCTACAACAGAAGTCCTTATATCCCGAATTCAGAAGGGACTTTATAATTGCTGAATTGATTAAAGGAGTGGATGAGATGAATGAGTTGTTTAGTTTTTTAGTGATATAAACTAGCACATACATAACTCTAGCTTTCTCAACTTGTGGGCTGGGCTCCAATAAAAATCCCAATAAAGAAACCAGTGAGATTAAATTGATAAAATAGATCACCAGATGGCATGCCAAATAGCTGAACTTTGTGGAACAAGAATAGATGCCTCTCAATTTCTTTAGTGTTCACATATTGGCAGTCTCAGTTTCTCATTTATCTTTCTTGTAAACCTATTCCAACCTAAGGGAATGTTAGGCTGTTTCTTTTCTTGGATCTTCCTTCAATAGCTTCTGAATACTAGATAATACAATTATTACTTAAATTTACACAGCAACCATTAAAACTTGTGATGAAAAAATTGAAGCATTACACCAATTTCTTCTGGTTGAAACTGAACACATACATAATCAAGATGCACAGATTACTATTGGTGAATTTACAGCAAAAGTAGAAATTAAAGAGAAAGAAAAACTGAAAAATAAGGGTCCAGTGCCAGTGCTAGAAACCAAGCTGGAGATCATGATGGCATATTACAAAACCAGTAACATCTTCATTCAAAATACTTTTTTACAATAACACAGTTATTGCACACATGGCATTCTCCAGATAAAATACATAGAAAAATTTGTGGAAAGAGACAATGGAGAAGATCAAAATCAATCAGCAGTCAAAACATGGACAGGCGCTGACTGGATGAGTTGGTCATATGCAAGTTCAGATTGAAGTTGAGGAAAGTTAAAACAAGTTCATGAGAGTCAAAATACAGTCTTGAGCTTATCCCACCTGAATTTCCTGCACATCATAGGAACAGAATTGTCTCATTGAACACCAGTGTCAGATGAGCTGATGAGCTCTAGGATGACATCAAGAACATTGTACATGAAGAAAGCAAAAGGTCATTAATTAAAAAGAAATCAAAGTGGATATCCGAAGAGACACTTAAACTTGCACTTGATCATATAGCAGTTAAGGGAAACTGAGGAACAGATGTGAAAATCTTCAAACAAAAGTTTCAAAGGGCATCTCAAAAAAGACTACATAAAATATTATAATGAAATGGGCAAAGACTCGGGTTAGAAAGTCAAGAATAAGAATCTGTTCAGCACATCCTCAGTTGAAAAACTGAAGAACCCAAGCTTTGAGCTGTAATATTGAAGGATTCCTTGGACACGCTATTCAGTATCTCAAGGAGCATCAAAAGAAGATGAAAGGCATAGCAGTCACCACACCGAAAAGACACAGCATATGATCATGAACCAACGACACTGAGAAGAAGCCTAAGCCACACTAAAGACACGATCAAAATAATGATCAAAATGTCATTTTTAATAATATATTTAGTGCAAATTAGATCAACAAAGCAATGCTCCAAGAATTGACAGAATATTAATAGATAAATCTCAACAACTGAAGAATCATTGAAAGGACTTACTTATTTATATCAAGAAATCTGGATGATAATTAACTGGCCAACCAGTGACCAAAGAGAATGTGGAAATCACTGAACAATATCACATGAAACAAGATTTTGTTGAAGGTCATCACACAAGCGTTGCAGTAGCACATTGACAGGAAGCTGCCAGAAATTCAAGCTGGATTCAGAACAGGTGATGGATCAAGGGACATCATTGCCAACATCAGACAAAACTTGGCTCAAGCTGAGGATACCCTAGAAGAAAATGTTTACTGGTGTTTTATTGACTAGGCAAATGTACCGGACTGTGTGAATAATCATACATTATGGACAGTCTTGAGAAAATAGAAAGTACAAAACATTTCATTCTGTTCACGTGGAACTTATGCATAAATCAAGAGTCAGTCATTTGTAAGAACAAAGGAATATGCATGTTTTAAAATCAGGAAAGTTGTGCTTTAGGATTATATGGTTTCACCATACTCATTCAATTTGTGGGCTGAGCAAATAATCCATGAGGTTAAAGTATATGAAGAAGGACGCAGCATCCAAACTAGAGGAACCTTATTACAAACTTGTGAAATGCAGACAATGCAATCTTGCTTGCTGAATGTGGAGAGGGCTTGCAGCACTTGTTGATGCAGATCAAGGACTGCAGCCTTCAATATCGATTGCAAAAAATTTAAAGAAAAAATGTAAATGTAAATGTAAAGAAAGCAAAAATTCAGACAACTGGACCAATAGTAACAACATGATAAATGAAAATGGAAGCTCCCAGAGACCTCTTCTTGATGGTATCTATATTCAATGCTCCTGGGATCGGCAGTCAAGAAACCAAAAGATAGATTGTATTGGGCAAATCTGTTGCACAAAATCTCTTTAAAGTGTTGGCGAGAAAGGGTGTCCTGTTGAGGCCTCAGATTTCTTGACATCTTCAATTAATCAACTCAAACGCATGTTAAAGTTGGACCTTAAATATGGAAGGTCAAAGAAGAATCATAGTAATTGAATTATGGTGCTGGCAAAGAATATTAAAAGTGGCACGGACTGCCAACCAACATGTCTTGTCAGAAGTGCGACCAGAAGGCTCCTTAGGAGCGACGATGGTGAGACTCCATCTCACTTACTTTGGACATGTTGTCAGGAGAGAGCGATCCCTGGAAAAGTCCATAATGTTTGATGAAATAACTGGGCAGTGAAAAAGAAGAACATCCTTGATAAAATGGATCAATACAGTTGCTGTAGATGTAAACAATTACTAATTGTGAAGATGGCACTAAACCAGGCAGTGTTTTGTTCTGCTGTACATAAGGCTGCTATAAGTCGAAACTGACTCAACAACCACTGTAAACAATGGAGTGCCAAAGGAAAGGCTCAAAGGGAATACTACTCTGACAGGGGATTCCTGAAGCCCTGTCTGCTTTCCCATGCATTGCCTTCAGACAGCTTTATGGAGATGAATATGGGAAAGGTGGTAGGTATGAAGAGAATGGAAATGATATGAGATATGGATACATATGCATAACGCCTATAAGTGTGGACTATTATAGAACCAAATCACCTGGGCTTGAATCTGAACTCTACCATTTCGGAGGAGGTATGCTCTTTTAAGTCTTTCTGCCTCATTTTACTCATAAAGGGAATAATGATTGCTTCATAAAGTTTTTGTGAGGATCAAGGCCACTTCTAATGCACCTAACACAAAATTAAAACAAAAACAACAAACTCCTCGTGGCCCAATCTGGGATTTCTGAGACTGCAATTGTTTCTGGGAGCAGAGCCTCATCTTTCTCTTGTGCAATGGAATCACTGAAGTTGAGGATGGTGGTCCAGTGCCTAACTCAACATGCCATCAGGAGTCCTTTGAAACATTGTAAGTAAACAACAAATGAAAATCAGTAGGCTATCATGGGTTGGGTAGGATAGAAGCTTACTATTTTCTAAAGATGGTCACACCTCTACCTCCTGCACACATGTTGTACTAGAACATCTCCAAAAGTCCTTCAAATCATCTATACCCTGTCACTGAACTGAGTTGGGGAGACCTTTATGATGAATTCAACCAAGTACAGTGTGGACACTATACTTGGAGACTTCAGCAAATCAAAAAAAAAATTCCATTATCTTTTCAATCTATTTTTCCATGACTTTCTATAGTCTCCTGACATATGACTTCAAAAACTTGCTTGCGAAAATGCATGCATTCCAACCTTGGTTTTTTTGGATGCTTCTTTTGGACCACAGTAGACTTGATTGCAAGTTAAGTCAACCAGTCCTTGAAAATACTCCAACAGAGAGAAACGAAGATTCTAAATACATACCTTTAGCTAATTTTCTTTGCAATTCATTTTGGAGATGCATCCTCTGGACCCTCATCTCCAGTAGATTTTGTATGGAGCAGAAATAAGCCAAATAAAGTAATGTGACCAAAATAAATAGGACAAAGCAAGAAATGACTGGCACAGATACATGTCTTTATCTATAAGAATTATTCTTATAAACTCATAAATAACTACTGCCCTACAATCAATTCCAATTATACCAACTCTTTATGACAGAGGAGAACGTCATCAGAGTGTCTTTGGCTGTCATCTTTACAGAAGAAGAAAGACGCTTCTTCCTCCCAGGGAGCTGCAGATGGCTCAGAACCAGGTGTAGTAGCTGAGCAGGTAACCCAGTGAACCACCAATATTCTGCCTGGCATCCAAACTCTGTCAAAAGAGACTCTGCTTTATTTAAAACTGTTGTTTCTGTTCTTGTCATTGCTGTTGAGGCATCTCCAATTCATAGTGGCCGTATTTGTAACAGAATGAGACATTGTCTGTTCCTGTCCCATCTTCATAATGGGCAGTATGTTTGAATTGACTGTTGTACTGTTGTGATCCTTCATCTCAAAATTATAGCTCTTTGCTTTGTTTTTGTCCTAGAGGAGTGGGTTATGAATTGGGCTACTAGCCACAAGGTTATCAATTTGAAAAAAACAACAACAACAACAATCAAAACACCACCAACTGTGTGAGGGGAGAGAGATGAGACTTTCTACTCCCACAAAAAGTGACAGTCTCGGAAATCCACAGGGCAGCTCCACCTTGTTCCAAGGGGTGTGATGAATCAGAATTGGCTCGTCGAAGTAGAGTTTTAGAAAAAAAAAAACTACAGCTTAAAGGGAACATTCACAGACAATAGCTAAAGTATTCCCCAAACATAAGAATACATATTACAAATAATAGCTCCATGCTACAGACTTGATCACCATCCCTTAGGTCAGTTACATGGTCAGCGTTCCACAACTTTTCAGAGGTAAATGAAAAGTCACAAATGCAGATCTTTTCACTCCAATGTCCAGCTCTTTGCACTGCATCAAGTTAACAGGCTGGACTGAACTTTGGTTCTGTCCACTTTCTGTGTGACCTGTGCAGGGTCATTTGGAGGCTATCATATCTTTGGGGAATATGTGGTGACTTGATCAAAGATCTCTGAGTCCTCACCACCCATTCCCCCACAGTTCTAACATTTTTTAAGTTTATGCTTCCTCTAACATCTGTTAGCACTTTTTATTACCTCTTGTTTCTTCTAGAGTCTATTTTCACAACATCTCACCTGCCTACTCAGCTCCCTGACTCAACACAGCCACCCGACTTGATGAGCAAACTTGCATTTGTGCTGTATCCTTATGTACATGAGGTCTAACCTCACCCACCCTCTTTTGTGGTAAGCAGGTTCTTGAGATGGCTTCCAAATGATCCCAGACTGCCAACAGTCATACCTTGGCATAGTTTCAACTCACTGCATGTGGGCTGAGCATCGTGGAGTCAGCCATGAAGGGAATGTGGTGCTGTTCAATGATTGGCTACAAACAACTTTGACTGCTAGTCTGCAATTGAGCTCTGCCTATTGCCTTCTCAGCTTGCATGCTATAATGTAAGAAGAGGCTTACAAAGTAAGGGAGTATGGACGGTCTTCAGTCCACAGCCAATAACTCTGTAGACAACCACCAGGGCTTTGACATGGGATATTCCTTGAGATAAAACTACAGACTCTGAAGGATACCTTGGTTGAGTAGTGTGAACGACCTTATCCAGCTAAACTATGGTGAGATTCATGACTTTCAGAAACCACAATAGCGTTATATTAAGCTGCAGAGGTTTGAAGCAATTGGCTATACAGCAATCAATAATTAATACATTTTCTATGCATTAATAAACACTAACCTGTGAACATCATAGAAAGGGAGGAAAAAAATCATTAGAAACACTGAAGTCCTTTCCCCACCCTCACTCGCACCTCACAACCCAGGGAATCAAAGGCAGGACACAGTTTTCTCATGGCTGCCATGCCACCAACAGAAATCCAGAGAGGGTCTGAGAGAAAAAGATGCACCCTGTAGTTAGTATAGAAAGAGCTTCGGTGCAATGGGCTTAACAGTCTAAAGACACAAAAGAGAAGATTCCTAAGTAGAATTGACCCAGGTCATTAGGGATATACTCTCTCTGGAGTGCCTTTACAAGACATG
>PVJH01048926.1:0-10551 GCA_004026705.1 Nesogale talazaci
CCGCTCGGCGGGCGGCCAAGACGGCCGCTGACACTTGGCCGTGCCCTGCGGAAGGGACCGGGCCCGGGGCGAGCCGGCGCCCCGCGGCCCCCGCCAGCCCCGCTGCCTTTTACGCACGACTCCAGGGCCGGCCCGCGGAGCGCGGCGCGGGCAGGCGGAGGGGGCCCCGGCGGGCCAGGGGAGGAAAGTTGGGGCGCGGGCCCGGGCGGGGGCATACCTGGTTCACAGCATCCGTGGTGATGGTGGTCAGTCTGACAGTATTTGTCCCTTAAAGGCATTTTCAGTGGGCGCGACCTACTTTCCTTTCAGTGGGAGAAGCTCTTCATCGCGGCCGGGCTGGGGGCGGGGAGGGGGAGCGGGGGGGGGGGGGGGGGAGAGAAGAAGCACAAACGCGTCACTGGCCCCGAACTTCCTGGGGGGCTCGGGCCGCCCAGGCCCGACCCGCTCGCCCGGCCGCCGCCACCGCCACCGCCGGCCCGCTCGCCCGCGCTCGGCCTCGGCCACCCGGAAACGCGGGCTCCGGCGCGCACGGCCAGGCCGGCCCCGGGCGGCGGGCGAGCGGGCGCGCGCGGGGCGCAGCGGGGCCGGGGGCCGCCGTGGTGGTGGTGGTGGTGATGGGGGGGGGGCTCCCGGCCGGCCGGCCCGCGCCGCCCTCTCGCCGCGCACGTGCGTCGGGGGCTCCCGGCCCGCGCCCCGGCCCCGCGCGCGCCGTGCGCCCAACTTACTCAACTCCGAGGACGGGCCGGCGGCGGCGGCGGGCGGGCGGGCGGAAGGCCGGGCGGCCGGGCCCACCTGGCGCAGCAGCCGCCGCGGAGCTTCCGCGCGAGGGCACCGGCGCTCGGGCCCGCCGCGCTGCCGAGGAGGGGCCGCCGGCGCGGACGCGGAAGCGCCGCGGCTCTCCCGGCGCCCGAGCGAAGGCGGCGGCCGCGGCTCCCGGGCGTCCTCGGGCGGCGCGCGGGCGCGGGCGGTTGACAGGAGGAACCGCCCCGCAGCCGCCGCCGCGGGCCCCCGCCGCAGGGGCCGCCGGAAGCCGAGCGGCCGGACCTGAGGCGCCCCTCGCCCGGCAACGGCTCCGCCGGGCGCCGCTCCCCTCCCGGCGCCGCTCCACCTGCAACGGTCCCTCAGGCTGGAGAGAGAGAGAGGGGCGGGGACGGACGGGGTCGCCCCCCTGGGGCCGCTCGCGGCAGCAGTTGTTGTTTCAGGAAACTTTATTGAGTCGGGCTCGCTCCGTCTCGGGCGCCCCCTCCCCAAAGAGCCCCCAAGGGCGACGGCGGTGGCGCGGGGAGGAAGGGGGAAGCGGAGGCTCTCCGGCAACGACAGGGAGCGACTGACTGACCCCGGACGGAGATGGGGCGAGGGCAGGAAGTGACAAGCTCTCCGAGTGGGGGGGGGGGGGGGGGGGGGGGGGGGGGGGGGGGGGGGAGAGTGTGGCCGGCGCGCCCGGCGGCGCCGTGCGCATGCGCCCAGCCCGCGCCCCTCCGCCCCTCCGCCCGCGAGGAGTGGAAGCGCACCGGCCGGCGGGGGCGCCGGAGCCCGGAGAGCCGGAGAGCGCGGGGGTCGCGGCGGGCGGCGCGCGCTACTGCCAGCCCGGAGGGGGCGCGGGTCCCTGCGGCCTGGCGCCCCGGGGAGCTGCCGCCGGGCCTCTGGACTGTTGCTCGGGCGGTGCTGAAGGCGCCCGGTGGCCTGGTACGTGGTGGACGGAGAACGTGCTTCCAGGAGTTGCCCCCGGCCCCGGGGCGGGGGGCGGAGGGGGACGACGTGTGGGTTCCTGCCGCGCCGGTGTGAACTTGAGTCACGTGGACGCACGCACTTTCCCTCCTCCCGGGGCTCCCCGGGCAAACCTCGCCCTCGCGGCTCTCCAGGCGGCTGTCAAGGCCGGGGTCGCGATTCGGGCTCCGGACGCGGGTGCCCGCTGTGGGGCGGGGCGGGTGGCAGAGAGATGCGTTCTCCGTGGGATTCTGCCGAGCACATTCTCTGACGAGCCCCACAGTTGGCCAACTGAAGGAAGCTGCCAGTTGGCAGGGTCTGTGTGGCGTCGTGGAGTAGCTAGGTAGGCGCTCTGTGTAGACAGCAGAGTGCCTCGAAACCCCTTTTTCCGTATGCCACCTTTGTGGGGGGTGCGATAAATTGGTAAAGGTGTTACTATCAAAATGTTGGCAGGAGCATTTGCAGAAGTCTGCGGAGGGAGGAGTCGCAGGCGCCCTGGTGGCTACATAGAATGGGAATGTTAACCGAAAGAGCAGCAGATGGAACTCACCAGCCAAGCCAGGGGAAGAGGATGAGGTGGCTTGCTGCCTTAAAAAAATGCACCATCGCCACTCAACTACTCTCTCAACGCAAGAACATTGTTCAGTTAAACCGGCATTCCATGATGCTCACCTTCCCGATCACTGAAGACAAATCGGAGCATAAGCAAATGTGGTGAAGAAAGCTGATGGTGCCTGGCTATCAAAAGATATAGCATCTGGGGTCTTAAAGACTTGAAGATAAACAAGCGATCATCTAGCTCAGAAGCAACAAAGTCCATATGAAGGAAGCACACCATCCTTTGTGATCATGAGGTGTCGAAGGGGTCAGGCATCAAAGAACAAAAACTTAGATCATCGTGAATGGGGGGGGGGGGGGTATAGATTGGGGACCCAAAGCCTATCTCTAAGCAACTGGACATCCCCTGACAGAAGGGCGTGGGGAGGAGATGAACTAGTCAGTATAGCACTGATAAAACAACTTCCCTCTAGTTCTTAAATGCTTTTTCTTTCCCTGATAGAACAACTTCTCTCTAGTTCTTAAATGCTTTTTCTTTCCCACTATCATGATCCCAATTCTACTTTACAAATCCAGCTAGTTCAGAGGATATACACTGGTACAGATAGGAACTGGAAACGGAATCCAGGACAAATGATCCCTTCAGGACCAGTGGTGAGAGTGGTGATACTAGGAGGGTGGAGGGAAGGTGGGATAGAAAGGGGGAATTGACTACAAGGATCTACATATAACCCCCGTCACTGAGGGACGGACAACAGAAAAGTGAGTGAAGGGAGACGTCAGACTGTGTAAGGCGTGGCAAAATAACAATTTATAAATTTTCAAGGGCTCATGAGGGAGGGAGGGGAAAATGAGCTGATACCAAGGGCTCAGGTAGAAAGCAAATGATTTGAGAATGATTGTGCTTGACATGATGGATTTATGTATGGATTGTGATAAGAGTTGTACAAGCTCCCAATTAAATGATTTTTGGTAAATGCACTGTCTCCAAAACTCAAGGGACCAATTCTACTTGCTCCTGTAGGATCACTGAGTCAGAATTGGCTCCCTAACAGTAGACTTGGTGTGTGATCATGTAACATGATGATGATATTGGGGTGACAGGAAAGGGGCAGAAGACGGATCAGCTTCTTTGAAAGGAATGCCACACACCATTGGACACACAATCTGCCACACAAGTAAAAGGTATGGTCATGTTTATCTGCCCCATTGTCAAAAAGCTACACCCAGCACCAGACCAAGACATAATCAAATGCTGCATTTTATAAACCAATGTAAAATAAATTATGGTGCATCCATATGATGGTATTATACACCAGTAAAAAACACATTCTGTTATAACACTTAACTCTATGACATGTGCTTAAGTAAAAAAAATGAAATTATATTGCAATACCTAATGGGCTTGATAATAATTATAGGTGATTTTTATTTTCTTCAAAAGTTCTGAATTGATCAATATAAGCAAAAAAAAAATCTTAAAGACCAAGAAGACTGATGACGTGAAAATGATTATAAACCAAACTGCGCAAACCATACTGACTCATAGTGACCCTATAGGAACCCTACAAGATGATTATAGGAAGGTTTTAAAAAACAAACTCACCACAGTCATGTCCATTCTGACTCATAGCAGGCTTTTCAAGGGCTTCTAAGACTATATCTTTACAGGAGCAAGCAGCCTCAACTTTCTCCCAAGGAATGAGTGGTGGGTTTGAGCCAGGAGTATTCTGGTTAGTGCCTAACACCCGATAGTGACAGGGCTCCTTTGACTGCAGGGAGAACGGACCATGAGAGGTTCGATAACGCATCAAGGTTACAACTGGTGTCCAGCCCAGAGCCAGGATTTAGCAGTCATGCTGCGTTTCCTGTACTGTGTTGCCTACACTATACCGTGGCTGTAAGGGATGTGTATTGTCACATTATCTCAAGAAAAATGAGCCAGTAAACCCTGCCAGTTGTGAAAAGTATTAAAATACTATGTGCAAGCCCATGGGGTAGAAATGGATGCCTGCATTACAAACATCTCATTGGAAACCCATTCCAGAATTTACAAGAGACTTTGGACATGGTGTAGAATTGCCCTGCCTCTTAAAAAATTCTCACAGGACAGGAAAACAGTAACATAATCTATCAAGGGGTCTTGAGGGGAGGGGAGGGGAAAAAAGAGCTGATACCAAGAAGCTCAAATAGAAAGTAAATGTCTAGAAAAACATGATGGCAACGTACAAATATGCCTGATGGAATCGATGTATGGATTGTAATAAGAGTTGTAAGAGCCCCCGATAAAATATTTTTTAATTAAAAAGTATATATATTGAAGTGTCTCAAGAAACTTTAGATACAATGATGTCCGTATAATTATCAAGGTCATATTCAAATATATATACTTAATAAACAAATACTGGGGCTGAGCCCTGGTGGTGTAGTGGTTGTGCGCGGGAGGGACTGCGGCCCACTGGATTGGAGGTTCAAATCCAGCAGCAAGGCTGGGCCTCCTAATCCCACCACCAGAGGGCAGTGATGCCCCCCAAAAACTTAATAAACAAATACTGATAAAGAATGAGAAGTTCTCATGAGCCGTCCCAGAAAAGTATCTGCTTTTCCTTTCACGAAGCACAGCAACCTAGACGACACCTTTACAGCATGACTTATTGATCTTTAGAGTTTGAAAGTACACATAGGATGAACTGACATCCCTCTTACAGTTTAAAATCATTTCTAATCCTCAAGATAGGGAAACAGATCATAGGTAAATACAAACCGGTAGTTAAACACGCTCCAACTCAGAAACCCATACTCATGACCCTCAAGCCTATTCCAACATGGAGTGACCCCACAGGACAGAGAAGGACTGCCCTGTGAGCTGCCAAGACTCAGTGTTCATGGGGATAAAAAGCCACATCTTTGTTCCTTCAGTGGCTGGTGGTTTGGAACTGCTTGACTTTGTGGTTAGCAGCCCCAACACACAACCTGTTACATGACCAAAGCCCCTTAGACACACATACATACAATTGCTTCCTAACCAACCACATCAGTGGTTGGAATCATTGTATGTCTCAATTCTGTAGACCAGTAATTTGAGTTGTCCTCGTTTGACTCACTCTTGGCAGCCGCTGTCATCACCCGATGGCTCTAGAGAGGCTTACTCACCTGGTGGATGGTGGGGACTGCTGGCCAGACCTCCTTTTCCTTGTAGCTTTTCATCGTCAAGGTGTCTAGCCTCAGCTTTTTTGGTATTGTCAGGCAGCATACCAAGAGGGTAGAGAGTGGAAGCTGTTCGACCTCTTGAGACCCTGTGTTGAAGTTGCATGATCTCCCTTCTGCCAAATTCTGTTAGTCAAAGCAAGTCAAAAGACACAGGTGCCAGAAGCAGGAGATAGACTGCCTTCTTGATGGGAGGGTCAAGTCTCCTTTATATATTAAAAAGGGTGAGATTGTTGTGAGGCTCTTCACATGCAGACTGTCACAATATATAATAACTGAAGAATGGTACTAGCTAATCAATGTTTCATAATAATGATAATTTATTATGCTAGGTGAGACCCTGATGACTAATAAAATGGGGAAACACAGTCTAACCTATTTTTTTTAAGGACCAGGTCATTTTAGAGGCCTTATGTAAATAAACCTTAGCGATTAACTTTCCTCACTGGGCTTTGCTTAATTTTTTTTAAGTCCATTCTTAGTTTCCCATCTGCACTACACAGAGCCTGCTTATACTTAAATCGGACCCAAAAGTGAACAAGTAGAAGTAATTTGAGTTACTGTATTCTCTGATCCAGATTTTGTTAACTTTGATTGTTATGTGGCATCTTACAAGAAAATTCAATCTAAATACCAAAATGAAGGCTATGTATTTAGAAAAGGTCACGCTTTTGTGCAAAATTTATTGAGAAAGAAAAACAGAACTGTAGTTCTATCAATGATATAGAACTTAACACCAAAATTCTGTACAAAGAGCATAAAATGATGAAGATCTTTCCCTAAAATGCTTATTTTTTTTGTCTTTTTTGGGGGGGACATCATTTTCCTCTGGTGGGAGTGGGAGGCCCAGCCTTGCTCCTGGAGAGCTGCTGCTGGATTTGAACCACCAAGCCAGTGGGCCGCAGTCCCGCACTCAACCACTATGCCTCTGGGGCTCAGCCCTAAAATGTTTATTTTAAAGCAGGTAGGGACTAGATTGTAAATAGGTTGCTGCCCAGGACACAAGTTGCCTACAAGGAAGCCCCAGGCATGCCTAAGGGTACATGTGCCTTAGGTTGGAGATGTGTGCATTATTCTGCTTTATAGGTGCCAAGCCATACCTACTCCATGGGAGATGGGATGAGGGGCTGCTTTTTGTTATAGTAGAGATTCTTCTTAAGAAACTCAGTATTGCATCCGAAGGAAACCCTTTGAATCAGGGGTCCTCAAACTTCAGCCCTCGGGCCACATGCAGCCCACTGAGGACATTTATCTGAACTGCCTGCCAGGTGTTTTTGCCACCACTGTTGTCCTGCTTAGCAGCCGACTCATCCCAGGCTCACACTGAATTTGTTCAGTTTTTTTTTTTTAACTATAGTCCAATGATCTGAGGGACAGTGAACTGGCCCCCTGTTTAAAAAGTTTGAGCACCCCTACTTAAAGTGAACCAGACCTTACCTTAAACATACCTCTTGCAAATTAAAGGAATTAGATACACTTTTGAACTTGAAGCTGAAACACCCTTGGATAAGAAGCAGCAGATGGCTGCTGTCCCAGCATCTTGGCCATGGAAACCATTGGACTTTGGTTCAAATCTCCTGCTTTCCAAGTTGTCCGATAATTAACAATTTAACACCAACAGATATATTATTTTCATATTTTGTTTGCATTTTATGACATGTCTTAGTTCTGCAGGTATAGTTTTGCCTTAGTGACTGAGTGGTGTCAACATTTTTGGCTTGTATCTAATCCTTTGTTTTCCTTTTTTTTTGTCTCGCATCACTGCCCTGGTGGGAGTAGGAAGCCCAGCCTTGCTCCTGGAGAGCTGCTGCTGAAATTGAATCGTCAAACCTGTGGGCCGCAGTACTGCATACAACCACTGTGCCATCAGGGCTCAGCTTCCTTTGTTTTCTTAAGCAGTGTCCAGTCACTTAAATCTTTCAACTGTATATGTGAACGTATATGTGTGTGTTCCTTTTTCCACTAGTATTTTAAATTCTGTACCACTAAGATTAATGATACCATTATTAGAATTAGGAAATGTCCCCTGCAAGTCACCTGTATTCCATATTTCTCAAGAAGCGATAATGCTGCCTCTAAAGAGGACCAGGGATACATATAAACCTTGACTGTTCAAATGGGTTTTGAGCTTGCAGTTATGTAAGCCCTCCTCAAGAAAAATGAGTTCTTAGGATTTGGCCTTTCTGGAACTTGCCTTTGCTAAAGTGATCACTGAAGATATGGCTAGTATAGCAAAGTGTGCTGAAGAAAGCAGATAATGCCTGGGTCAAAGAATGGGAATTGACTGTGGCAGCAAGTGTATGATTGTCTGGATGTGATTGAACTATGGAGTGATTTGATACACATATTAATCCCAATTAAAAAAAAAAGAATAGTGTCTGAAATTTTAACAGTTTGTCTTAACATCAGCAGCCATCTACATTAGCTCTGAGCTAAGTCCTCACGAAAGAAGTACACCAGTCTGTGTAATCTAAGGATTGTAAATAATAAGATGAAAAACCAGATCAGGGAATTGCATTGGAGCTTGAATTCTGAACACCCAGTTTTCAGAAGGCTGTGGATGATGGTGAAAGACCCAAGTCCATTTGCGGAGTCCACATGTGGAGTACGCCTCCGTTGAATTCTCCCATCAGTGACCGTGGGGATGTGAATAGTCGTGGCCACAGACATGGTGCATTGGAAAGTGGATCTAATTACATTAGGTCAAAGCCGAGCATCTTACCTTTTGTTTTCCCTTTTGATCCATTTCTAACTTGTTCTAGTCTTCATTATTGTGTGCTTTCTTTTTTGCTTGAGGTTCTTTGTGCTTTGTTATCGCCATTGAGGTTTTTTTTTTTAAATGTTGCTCTTGTATGATTTTCTTTATATGAAACCCACAAGAGGTAAATCAATAGCAACAGTAACAAAATTAATAGCTCCTTAGTGTTAAGACAGATTTGTTTGTTTTTTAAGTCCGGACTGTCATCTAATGATGTTTTGTTAGGGGCCCTCGAGTCAGGAGTCAGTTCCAAATCATAACAAGTCGGTGTCCAACAGAACCAGAAATTGCCTGGTCCCCGTCATCCTCCCAGGTATTATGCTTGCAGCCACACGTCAGTCCATCTCATTGAGAGACTTCCTCGGTAACATTGGCCACCTTCTTTACCAAGTGTGACGTGCTTCTCCAGAGCCCAGTCTCTCCTAAGAACAAATCCCAAGGATGGGAGATGAAGTTTTGCCACCCTCTCTTCTAGAGTATTCTGCCCGAACCTCCTCCAAGACAGGTTTGTTCGTTCTTCTGACAGTCCGCAGTATTCTCCATGTTCTCACCAACACCATAATCCAAATGTAGCAAGTGTCAGACCTTCTTTATGCCTTGCCCAGCCCTGTGATTAAGACAACTGAAAATACCATGGCCGAAGTCAGGCATGCCTTTGCCCTCAAAATAATGTCTTCGTTTGTGTAATGCTTGAAAGAGTCTTGTGCAGCACATTTGCCCATTTCATTTCATTTACTGACTGCAGCTTTCATGAGTGGTGTTTGTGGATACAAGTAAACTGAAATCTTTGACAACTTTGATCTTTTCCCTATCATGATATTGTCTGTTGGTCCAGCTAGGGGGCTTTGAGGTTTTCTTTGTGTTGAGGTGTCAATTCTACTGAAAGATGTTGTCTTGGATCTTCATCCATAATGCTTCATGTCCTCTTGGCTTTCAGCAAGCAAGCGTTTCCATCTGCATATTCGAGGTGGTTAATGTGCTTCCGCCAATGCTGATGCTTTCTTCTTCTTTATATAGTCCAGCTTCTCAAACTGTTTGCTCAGCATACAGATTGAATAACGCTGACGCGCATTTTCCCCAATTTTAAACCACTCTATATTGCTTTGTTCTGTTTGAATGACTACCTCTTGGTGGATGTACAGGTTCTCTATGAGCATAATTAAGTGTTCTGGGCTTCCCATTCCTCGTAAAGCGATCCATAGTTTATTGAGATCCATACTCAAAGGCCTTTGCACAATCAATAAGACACAAACATCTTTCTGATAGTCTCATGCAGTGTACCCAGTGCTTAATACTGTTGAAACTCTGGGTTGGATAGCATCCCATTTTACAGCTAAACCAACAGCCTAGTGCCGAGATAAGATTTAAAACTAGACCTCTTCAAATCCAAACCCTGGACCTCAAGTTTCTTTCTGATGATTGCTAACGTGCTATCTCCAGCTGAGACCTGTTCTTGGAGCCTCTAAGCTATGCTTCTAACTGCCCTTGAGATAAACCATCTGCATTTCCTCCAGGCATCTCAGAATTAGCAGGACTAAAACTTAATTTAGCTTCTTACCAAACCTGTTCTTCCTAATTTTAATCAAGGTGTTGCTATTCACACAGTCTGTCGAGAGAGTAGCCTTGCATGTGCAGCAGAGCATGTGCAAAAAGATCCATAGTCAGCAAGGTTACCTGCACCAAGTTCTCCTCTTACTTATTCCCAGATCCAGCCTAGCACCATGGAGCAGCTAAAGAAAATACATAAAAGTCTAGGAAACACAATAGCACCATCAATTTTCTCATCCAAAATCTAATTTCTGAACTATTGCAATAAACCACCCATGTGACTTCCCACCACCTTCACTCCAGTAGTTCACAGAATTAGAATCCAAACAGATCTGGTCGTGTGACTCCCCAAACACTCCTGCTGACCGCCAGTTGCCTACATGAATCACAACAGTATTAGTGAACGGAGTGGGTTTGGCGTCAGGAAAATCGGAGTCTTCTTTCCACTTAGTTTTGTGAACCTATCCAAGTGAGAACCTCTTGTGCTCCCATTTCCTCAACTGCACACTATTTTCAGGGCCCAAAGAACTCAGGTGGTGAACAGAGCATCCCCCAACACCTAATGTGCACGATTCAAGTGCTTATGGCTCTAGCCAGCCCTACAATGTCACACACTTTATGTTGCAGACACACTAGATTTCCCATCCTCTGCCTGTGTAAAGAAAACAGTGCCTAGATTGGGAAGATGAGTAGGAATTTGGAGAAATACGATACATGGGTTTACTAGTGACAATTGTACCACCAGAAATTTTCAATGTATGAAAATCTGGCTT
>PVJH01048928.1:0-10556 GCA_004026705.1 Nesogale talazaci
AACCTCCATCCCAGTGGGCCGCAGTCCTGCGCACAGCCACTACGCCACCGGGGCTCAGCCCCACGGTCATCTTTATAGTTGTAAGCCTGTCTAATTTTTTTTGGGGGGGTGGGGGCCATCAATGCCCTCTGGTGGTGAGAGTAGGAGGCCCACCCTTGCTGCTGGATTTGAACCTCCAACCCAGTGGGCCGCAGTCCCGCGCACAACCACTACGCCACCGGAGCTCAGCCAGGGCCTGTCTACCTATTGGGTCAATTGAACAGGAGGGCTGCCCCTGAGCCAGGCACCGAACGGAAGCCTTGCCCACATTAGCTCTGGTTGTTGTCCCACAAGGCCAGGAGAACCTGTAGCCCGACCGAGAGATATGAAACGTGCAGGCCGAGGACTCTAGGTTTGGCCCTGTCTGGCCGCACAGCCCACACCCGCTGGCCTCTAGCGAGAAGGCCGGAGCCAAGGACCACCGCCTGGCTCTCTGACCTTTCTGTTCGTTGAAGCCCGGGGGATGAAAACACAGGCTGAGGCGGCCATCCACTGCCAGCCGCAGGAGGCTATTGGCTGCCCTGTATACATCATTCCGCGCCGCCTTGGCTGTCTTGTAACCACGTTTCTCTGCCCAGGCTGGAGAGAGAAAAGAACGAAGGGAAAGAAGCCAGTTAACCAGGTCCCGGTCATCCTCACTCCAACCCCTTAACCCAACCCTTCCCGTTTCCCCTGGAGCACTCTAGGCCAGAGAAGTCACTGGCTGTGGGGCAGCTGTTTCCTTGATGGCAGGATCTCTAAGCGGGCAGGTCAGGGAGAGCCGGTGAAGTCAGATGGGAAGGAGCAGTCAGCCAGGTGGGACCCACCTTCACAGACATCCCAGGCACACCAGGCGTGTTCTGCCGCAGGGTCCTCTGCCTCTGGGTGGCGCAGGTGGAGCAGCGCCTGCACGGGGATCCGGGAGGCTAGATAGCCCACAGCTGTGTATGGCTCCTGGATTTGGGCGATGGGGTAGATCCCCGCCAGAACCTGACGGAAACAAGAACACTCAGCCCTCATCTTCCACATCCCCGCTTCTCTCCCTGTGCCCTGCAGCTCCCTCTGCCCAAATACCTGCAACTGCCTGGGCAGGAGAGAGGGGAAGATGAGGCCCGGGCAGTCGCAGAGCTTCACAGAAGGCGTGAGGAAGTAGGTCTGAAAGTATCGGGTGTGGCCCGGTGTCCTGGACACACTCACAACCTTCCGTCCGACCAATCCGTTGATCAGCGAAGACTTTCCCACGTTGGGGAAACCTGGGGAGGGCAAGGCATGCACAGAGAATGAGCGTTTCCTGTCCCGGGGCCTCACTCTGCAGGGCCGGAGGACATCTCGGCGACTCGGGAAGGGGGAGCCCAGCTTAGAGTCCTGGCTCCGCTCACCAGTTTGGTGACAGCAAGGCAACTTCCTGAACTTCCTGTTTCCCATTCCACAAAAGGGATCATTTTCTACCTCCAGGCGGCAAGATTAAGTCAGAGACCAAGCAGTACTTCGTGGCAGAGTACGCAGACATACATCTCATAATAACCACCAGAGACACAACCAAGAAGGGTAGAAAGGGGCAAGTTCACAGCCTCTCCTCTCATGACCACCAGCACCTCCAGCCTGGCCACCTTTGGCCACTCAGTGCCCAGGTCTCACTTCCAGAGACCAGCAACTTGCCCTGGTCAGCGCTACAGCCAGGCCCTATGCCAGACCTCAGCTCACTACCCTCGTGCAACCTCCACCCCGCGAATGAAGCAGCGAAATGCACCCCGACACACACACTGCCTGTGGTCCTGTTGCAGGGGTACCTCTTTTCACGGGAAGAAAAGAAGAAGGGAGGGAGGGAAGGCAAGAGGGTGGGGAAGACCTGTCCTGAACAATCCCCATCACCCCCCATTTCTCTCTCCTCTTTATGGTACAACTACTTAGAAGACATCTAGTTTGTCCCGTCTCCATGCCACCTTGTGACACACGAAAAAATGCATAAAACATCGACTGCCTCAGAGACCCCACTGATCCATCCGGAGTCAGTTTCCACCTAAAGGGATTCCATTTCTCATTGTTAGTCCTACGTCCCGTGTCCCTGGAAGTGCTGTCTGGCTTTGCAGCTTTTGCACTGTGGGATCACCCACTGAGCAGAACTGTGTCTGGATCCCTTTGTGCAACTGACGTGAGGTTCAGCCACGTCACCACACATCCTCCCATGGGCCAGCCGCAGTCTGGATTTTGTCACCAAGCCTGCACTGAAGCCAGCCAGACCTGCCCAGTGGAACCCAGCCCACGAGTCAAATCCATGTTCCCTCCTATTGGACCCACCCCAACAGGTGACACGCTGATCTCGCCTTTCTTCTTCACCTATTTTTGTAGGTTGACTTCTGGGAGACTCTACAGTTTCTCCCACCTAGTCCAAGCCTCTATTGCGGCTGGGCCCTGACCCTGTCCCTCGGCTTTCTCTTCTTCATCTGCCTCCCCTTCCACATCCCGTGCAACTCCATGGCTTTCCGCACCCTCCCTGTTCTTCATCACGGCCTCCCCGCTTACATCTCTGCACGCGCAAAT
The DNA here is from genome assembly GCA_004026705.1 of Nesogale talazaci. Classification (NCBI taxonomy): domain Eukaryota; kingdom Metazoa; phylum Chordata; class Mammalia; order Afrosoricida; family Tenrecidae; genus Nesogale; species Nesogale talazaci. The sequence goes on from PVJH01048928.1 coordinate 2,560, forward strand.
CTCTTCCAACCCGCTCCTACTGTCCTCAACTCTAGACTCTTATTCTTTGGAAGATCCCAAAGTTTAATTTTTCTGTTCCCTTATCCTCAAAGGGGCCAGGTGGCAAGGCAGGTTAAGTATCAGACAGGTAGCCACAAGGTCAGTGGTTCAAGTCCACCAGCTGCTCCATGTATGGCCTGTGAGGCTGTCTGCTCCTCTCGAGAGTGACATCCTCGGAGATGCTGCGGAGCAATTCTACTCCATCCTGTAGGGCTGCTGAGAGTTGGGGTGGGTGGATGACAGTGAGTTTGCCCTCCCTGTCCCCTCAAAATCTGCTCCTCTCCTGATCTTCTCACAGGCTCAGGCCCCAAATCTGGAGGTCTTTCTTTATTCCTCCTTTCTCTTCTCCCCTCCATGCAATCCACCTAGCAATCCCCTGCTTGTCTGGTCTCTCTACCCGCCACTTCCACCACCTGACTCTGCTAAGAAACTGCTATTCCCACCTCCGTGAGAGACTGGCATGGCCTCTGCTGCCTGCCCAGCCACCCTTCTTACCGATCCTCCCCTCAAAGGTAGAAAGAGCTGAGGGGCACATGCTTGTTCAGTATGACAGAACCCCGTCCCAGGCATTCCTTACTGAGACAAGCAAGAACCAAGCAAACCAACCAATTCTCAACACAGTTGAGAACACAGTTTCTAAGGCGACTTCTCTTTCTTTAAAAAGTTATACGTTTTTACAGAAGGAGGCAGTCTCATCTTTCTCTCATGGAGTAGCTGATGGTTTTGAATTTCTGACCTGCAGTGAGCAGTCCAATGCAATGCCACCAGGACTCCTTTGTTGACAGCTTAGTATACCAATTCAACCCTTCACTGCCAACTGCTTCCTCTGCTGTAAAAACTGATGCCAAACCTGTAACCAACTTCAAGGCTCGTGCCAGTACTGAGAGTTTACAGAAGGCTCAATAGCTCACAACTACAGCAGTAGTATAACACTTCCAAGAAAGAAAAACATTGAGGTGATTTAATATTATTAAAACAAGAACAAAAGCTGAAGCAGATGTAATCAAAACGGAATGCAGTAAATGTCAGGAACTGGAAGGTAGTGAATGCAAAGTGTTGAATGTCCCCAAGTCTCCAAAGGATGAAAAGGCAGAGTGCTGTTTGTCTAAAGACCAGAAGCACTCCACCGCATGGAGTCATCAACGGGGTGAACTTCCTGAGATGATTTTTGAGCTAACAGAAGACCTTTCAGTCAAGACCCCAAATAAATAATCTTTTGAACTATGAAGATAGCAACTGCTATTTTACACTGGAAGAGTCCTGGTGGGGCTGAAGGGTAAGTGTTGGACTGCATGGTAACCAAGAGACTGCTGGTTCAAAACGACCAACCACTCCAAGGGAGAAAGAGGCCGTCCTCTGCTCCTGTAAGCTGTGCGGTCTCAGGAACTCTACATTGGGTCACTAAGAATAGACCTCACTCAATGGCCGTGGGTTTGGTTTTAGGGATTGTTTTAGAGGGATCCTGTTTTTCAAAATGAGTCCTGTAACCATTAAAATAATTTTCTGGTTAAAAAAAAAGAGAAAAAGGGCTGAGCCGCGGTGGTGTAGTGTTTGTGCGCGGGACTGCGGCCCACTGGGACGGAGGTTCAATTCCAGCAGTGGGCTGGGCCTCCTACTCCCACCACCGGAGGGCAGTGATGCCCCCCCCCCCCCCCCCAAAAAAAAAAAAAAGAATTCAGAGCCCATCATTCTCCTGCTCAAAAACCCACCACTGGCATCTCATCAGAATTAAAATCGCAATGCCTTCTTCTAGTCAAAAAGACCCTAGATGATGTGGCCCCTGAAGACCTCTCCAACCTCATCCTGATATTCTTCCCCAGCTCCCTCACTCTGATGCCCCAACTCTGACCAACCCCCAGCACTCCTGCTGAGCCCAGAGTCACCAAGTTCATTTCTCCCTCAGGAACTTTCCACTTGGGGGCCTCTTCACCCCAAGGCTCTCCTCAACTCTTCTGGCTACTTCCCCTCATTACGCACAATCTTGGGGGCTTTCCCCAGAGGCCCACCCACTCCCAACTGCTCTCTCATGGCTTTAGTTCCCGTTGTCCTTGTTGTCATGTGCATTTGAAGCGCTACTACCGCCAGCCACCCCAGAGGACAGCGTGCTGCCCGCACCGGGGTTCCTGGGCCGAAATCTTCACAGGTGCAGACTGCCAAGTCTCTTCTCCCTCTGAGCCACGGGAGAGTCTGACACGCCGATCCTGCACTTAGCAGCTAAGTGCTTACCCGTGGTGTCACCCGGGCTCCTTTCATCATCCTTCAACAGTGATTGCGGGGCAGGGTTATTTCCTTCCACGTTCACAGCACCCTATCCAGTCCCTGGAACACCACCTGGTACCTGGTAGGTGCTGAGGATAAGTGAGAGTTGAGGAACTCCCAAACGCCGGGATGCCTGTTCCAGAACCACCACGCCAACACTGTCCCTTGCATAGGCCCGGCACACACACACATGTCCAGAGGTGGGTGTAGAAGCCCCTGAGGCAGATTCGAAGCCTTGTGCGAACAAGATCCTGGGATTGGAAGTCAGGGAGGAGGGGAAAGTCAGGTGCAGTGACTAGCAAAGAGAAGTCTGAGAGCATTCGGACACGTTTTCCCACAACAATTGTTAAGACTGGAGCTGCTGAGTCCTGGTGGCGTAGTGGTTGTGTGCGGGACTGAGGCCCATAGGGTTGACAGTTCAAATCCAGCAGCAGCTCTCCAGGAGCAAGGCTGGGCTTCCCACTCCCACCAGGGCAGTGATGTCACACACACAAAAATAAATACATAAAAATAAGACTGAGGCTAAGTTCAGAGCACTTGCTCTAAGAAGTCCAATTATCAGCAATACTTTCTCCACTTCTGGGCTGAGTTCTTTTTTTTTTGGGCGGGGGGGAATCACTGCCCTCGGGTGGTGCAGTAGGAAGCCCAGCCTTTGCTCCGTGGAGCTGGAATTGAACCTCCATCCCAGTGGGCTGCAGTCCCACGCACAACCACTACGCCACCGGGGCTCTGGGCTGAGTTCTTTCTGCTTCTAATATCACCTCAGACGTGCTACTGTGGCCAGGTCTCACCTCACCTTTTCAGCAAAGATTACTATCTTAAGAAATCACTCCAAAAAAACAGAGGGACTCAGGGCTCTTATCAGACATTCCTTTCTCCCCACTGAGGACAGAGTGCAGAAGTCTCTCCTTGACGACAGCCCTGAAGATTAAGACTCAGAAAGGCAGTACTTCTTGCCTAGTACAACTTAATGCTCACTCTAAGAGCTCAGCGCCACCACTGAGCGTGAAAGGCACAGCAACTCACTGCCATCGCGTCAATTCCCACTCACAGGACCCCGAGGAAGTTTCCCAAGAGACTGCATCTTTCTGGGTCCACCTCCCTCACTTGTGTTCAAAGTAGCTGGTGGTTTTGAACTGCTGACCTGAGAGTTAGCAGCCACATACCTAATCCACCAAATAACCAACCAGATTGCCGTACAAAAGAAGAGTACCATGCACAAAATTAACGTGCAGTGTTAATATCACATGTTACGCGAATATGATATTGCTACTTGACAGCAATTATATTTATATGGGGCTGAGCCCCGGTGGCCTAGGTGGTTGAGTGTGGGACTACGGCCCGCAGGCTTGGCAGTTCAAATCCAGCAGCGACTCCCAGGAGCAGCACTGGGTAGCGCCCACGACCACCAGAGGGCAGTGATGCCCGCAACAACCACAACAGATTATATTTATGTGAATACTGCATATTCGTATGCAGCATTATATACCAAAATCACGGAACCATGCTTGGTATGTAGCAAGCACCCTGTCAGTGCTAAGCTCTAACAGTAAGATCGCCTCGACTGCTTCAGTTGTCGGGCATTGCTAGGCACCTCTCCCTTACTCCTGCACGCCCACTCTTTTAATTAGGTGTCCAGGTCTCATTCTTTACATCAAAGGAACAGAGACTCAGAGCAGTTAATGAATTTGCTTGGGGGGTGTGGGGTGTGGGTGTCACAAAGCTGGGAAGAGGTGGATTAATTCAGCAGATGGGGCCTCCTCTCCTCTGCCTTGTCCAAGCCCACCATCAGAAAAGTCATGCCTCTCTGAAGTACTGAGACCGACTGGGGCCTGACCCCACCCCTTTTTGCCAAGTACTGAAACGCTGAAACTCTGTGTCGGCTTCCTTACCCACACAGCCAATGGTCACCACCCCATCCTTGTAGCGCTCCCGAGCTGGGTCGGTGGGCTCCATCGCGGAATCCGTCTGCTGCTCCACCAGGACTGCGGGCCCGTCGTCATCGTCCTCCTCCTCCCCGGAGCCACTGCCCCAGGTGGCCCCGGCCACGTCCCGAGCAATCTTCTCCCGCCAGCTGCTCAAGTCTACTACTCGGGAAGAAGAGGGAGGCGGTGGCTCTCCCTGGGTCCCCCGAGAACAGCTGATGTACCACACAGCTGATGGGTGGGTGCCCTCCGGGTGAGCAGCCCCAAGGTCTCTCCTCAGGTTGCATGTCAACCCACCACCCAAATCACTGGTATCTCCCTGTTTCCGAGAAGTACAGGGAAGACTAAAGGCTCAATCCCACCGAAGCGCCTGCTTACCTGCTTGCTAGTCCGCCCTCGTCACCCACAGCCCCTCTAATAACGCTTCTGTAACAGCGGGGCTGACTTGCAGGACCCGAGGTCTCAGGGGTCTCATGGTACCTTCCGAGGGGCACCTACCTTTCCCCGCGGTGATGGCTTCACAGGCTCTGAACAACTGTTCCGGTCCCAGAGCCCGAGTCCACCCTCTCCCACGTTTCCGACTCTTCTTCAAGACTAAGGTCAAAGGACACAAAAGGTTAACACACAGGCTTCCACAGCTCACCTCTGTCACCACTGTGGGACCTGAGCTAAGGCGTCCCCTGGCTAACAAGCATCTCTGCTGTCCCCCTGGTGCCCTCACTGCCCACTCACCGCCAGTGGGGTCCTGCGGGGAGCGGGGGTCCCGAGGGAAAGAGGTGAAGAGGACGATGTGTAGCTGGGGGTAGTGTTGGTGGAAATAGTGCTTCCAGGCAACCACGAGAGCCGGCGAAGCCAGGTCCACCTTGTTCAGAACCAGTACCAGAGCCAGTCCCAGTTCTCCAGTGACATATTCATAAAGTGCAGGTGGGAAATTCACAACCTGTGGCCAGTGGGTAAGAGATGGAGCAGTGAGACCCGGGTCAAGCGCCAGCTCGCCATGCACCAGGCACGGCTCAGACACAAGGCCCTGGCAGGAGCAGGCCTGGGGGGGAGGGCGGGGGACACCAGCAAATCAACCAAACGGAAAGCAAAGACGACACAGGGGTTAATAATGCCAGCGTGAGTCGCTAGGGGGATTCATGTCGGCCATGATTAGGGATAGAGACTAGCCAAAAATGATAGGTATGAAACAGTGGCCCCAGCACACTGAGGTCAAGGTGATGTGAGCAGATGGATGCAGAAGTAATATGTGCTCTCCTGTGCACCCAACGTGTATGTGTGTGGCTATCACATGAGGCAGCTTCAGCAGGCTTGCAAGGGAAACTTGTCTCTTTTAATTCCATTTTCCTACCAAATTCTGGAAGTCTCCTGATATATGTGTAGCTGTATATGTGCATGACTGTGAGGCATGTTTAACTGTGTGTGTACCTGTGCATATAGGAAGACACGTGTGTGACCATAGGTATATGTGTCAGTAAGGGACACATACACAAATGTCCCCAGACACCTCTCTTTTTCCCCCGATGGACAATGTTACAGTAAAAGGTCAAGCGTCGATAAGAGAGTAGCCCAGGATAAGAACCGAAGCCTTAACAACTAGCTGAGCATTCCAGGTGAAGGCAGAATCTTACAGTGAGTAGAAGGTACCACTCTGACCCGGAAGCTATGAACGAAAAGGCATGTATAGGTAAGGCAAGGGAAGTCCCCCGCTGCTTCCATAAAAATCTCTTGGGATTCCACATCAAACCAAACCAAACTCAGGGTCATACATCAACGCTGACACTCAGTGATCCCAGAGGACAAGGTAGAATTTCCAAGACTGTAACTCTTTTTGGGTTTGTTTTTTTTTTCGTGGCATCACTGCTCTGGTGGGAGTAGGAAGCCCAGCCTTGCTCCTGGAGAGCTGCTGCTGGATTTGAACTGTCAACCCTGTAGGCCGCAGTCCCGTACACAACCACTGCGCCACCAGGGCTCAGTCAAGACTAACTTTTTTGGGGGGGCACCATTGCCCTCTGGTGGTGGGAGTAGGAGGCCCAGCCTTTGCTCCTGTGGAGCTGGAATTGAACTTCCATCCCAGTGGGCCGAAATCCTGCGTACAACCACTACGCCACCGGGGCTCAACCCAAGACTAACTCTTTACAGGATTAGGAAGCTCGTGTTTTTCCCAAGGGATGGCTGGTGGTTTTAAACTGCAGACCTTGTGGATCCCAGCCCAATGCATCGTCATCATTGCCACGAGGAGTTCCCTAAGGGAACTTTGTATGGGCCTGCCTGTGGTGGGCTGGGAGCTGTGTCAAAGGGGAGAATGGTCAACCAAGAAAGGAATGAGAAGAAAAAGCTGTGAGAACAGATGAATAAAGACCCGAGTCCCAGACTGTGGACATCAACACAGGGTAGAGTAACTAGAAATGAAAACAAATGCCTGTCTGCCTCCCATCTCCTGCCTCTGACCTTGACTCCTTGACAGACTTCCTCCCCTCGCCCACCTTCAGCCCTCATACTCACTGGATGCCGGATATCAGTGATGAGCAGGACAATGTCGGACATCTCTAACACTCGCCACAGCTGCCTCCATGTCTGCAGAGAGAGGAGATGGTGGGGGAGAAGCTAGCTCCAGAGTGTGCCTCCCATTCGGAGCAACCCAGCCATGGGTCTCTGTACCCTCCCCTCACCTCCAGATTATGCTCAAAGTAGCTGAGCTTCGCAGAGGTGTAGGCCCCGTGAAGCTTCCCAAGATACTCCTGGAAGCTGCGTTCTTCCTGACTCATTAGGTGCTCCTTTGACATCTCATAGCTCCAGGGAGGGCGTCGAGGGAAGTCGAGGACTGGAGGAAACAGACAAGTCCAAGTAGGAAAGAGGAGCATTTCAGGGCTCAAGGATGCGTGACCACCTCTTCTCCTCTGGCCCGCTCAGCTCCTCCCGAATTCCCTTCCCAGAGATCCCAGGGTGGACCTCGGACTCACCCGAGCCAGGCTGATAGACCTCCCTGATGTCCAACTCCAGCATCTCAGGACTGACAGGCTGCAGCACTTGCTCCCGGGCCGCCCTCTTCCTCCGCTCCACATCCTCCCGGCTGTCCCGCTCAAAATGCAGCCGATATCTACAGGGGCAGGGGCCAGCCTTCAGGACAAGCCCCGGGGCCACGAACTCCCATCTCCCCTCTCCCCTCTCGGGCAGCTTTCTTTCCCTCTGCAGTTGTTCAAATCTCTCCTTCCGGTCTCTTTTCGCCCTTCTGAAGCCGGACTCCATGCCCGCCTCGAAGAAGGCTGTGGCCCACTCTGGATATTCCAACCCCACCTCTTTGCACATCCAAGCCTCGACCAGCAGCATCTGCTCTCCCCGCTCCTCGTTCCCCTCCCCCCCAGCCCACCCCCTTGCACACACGTTCTGACTTCCGGGTAGGCTGGGACGCTCCGACCGGCACCCCAGTCCCCCCTCACCGATTGGGGTCGAAGCTTCGCGGGCCCAGCCCCTGGGTTGGCTGCTGGTTAAGCCTGCGGATGTGATGGGTCACGGACTCCCCGTCCGAGGTATCGGTCTGCTCCTCCCGCCGCTCCCGGCTCCCGCTGCGGCTGTTGGAACTGGAGCGCAGTCCATCTTGAAGCCCTGAGGGGAGGGGCCGGTGACGCCAGTGGACGGCTCTCAGGGGCCAGAAGACCCCCTCCCTGGTTCCTCATCACCCCCCTGCACTTCTTTCAAGACCTGGTCTTTACAGCCACTCAGCCCGGGACCCTCCCGGATGTGCAGGGGGGGGGGTGGGGAGGGGAGGGCTCA
>PVJH01048929.1:0-10572 GCA_004026705.1 Nesogale talazaci
ATTGTTCAGTACGGGGCTGAGCCCTGGTGGCGTAGTGGTTGTGCGCAGGACTGCGGCCCACTGGGATGGAGGTTCAATTCCTGTTCACAGGAGCAAAGGTTGGGCCTCCTACTCCCACCACCAGGGCAGTGATGCCTAAAAAAAAAAAAAAGATTATTCAGTACATGAAAGTCAAGATAGATAACTCTTCAGAAAAAGTAGCAGAAGTAATGAATCCCTGAAAGTACAGGAAGAGAGGGGTAGAAGGAGGAGAATGGGAGCTGATAGCACTGATGATTGCATGACCCCCTCAAGGGGAATGAACAACAGAATTTATCTGGCAATAAAGCTATTATTTAAAAATAAATGAAGAAAAGATAGCAATATAGTATTTCATTATATAGATTTCTACAGTTTCTTTAAACCTTCTTTCATTCTTTGAGTATTTTAGAAGTTGTGCACAGAAAAAATAGCTCTTTACCGACATTTCTGCCTACCTGTCTGATTATTGCCCATGGGTACTACTAGAAGTAGTATGTATTCAGTCATAAGATCATTCATACGTATGTACTGGGTGCATTCAATCTTACACCTCTAACTGCATGGCTCTGAGGATGCACCAGTGAGCAGGACAGACACCATCCCTCCTGAAAGAGTTTCCAGCCTGTGTGACCACTAGGTGTCAAAGGGATCAGGTATCAGGCATCAGGGATCAGGTATCAGAACTAAAAATTATATCATTATAAATGTGGGGGCGTACAGATTGGGGGCCCAAAACCCATCTGTAGGTAAAGTGAAATCCCCTTACAGAAGGGTCGCTGGAAGGAGACGAGCCAGTCAGGATGCAGTGTAGCAATGATGAAATAGGCAACTTTCCTTTCCTCTGGTTCTTAAATGCTACCCCCCCCCCCATTATCATGATCCCAATTCTACCTTACAAATCCAGCTAGACCAGAGGATGCACCCTGGTACAGATAGGAACTGGAAACATGGGGAGTTCAGGACAGATGATCCCGTCAGGACCAGTGGGGAGAGTGGCAATACCAGGAGGATGGAGGGAAGGTGACGTAGACAGGAGGAACCGATTACAAGGATCTACATATGGCCTCCTCCTTGGGGTATGGACAACAGGGAAGTGGGTGAAGGGAGACATCAGACAGTGTAGGATATGACAAAATAGTAATAATTTTTAAATTGTCAAGGATTCATGGGGAAGGGGGAACAAAAAGGGAGGGGAAATATGAAGAGCTGGTAACGGGCTTAAATGGAAAGAAAATGCTTTGAGAATGATGATGGCAGCAAGTGTACAGATGTGCTTTGCAGACAATGGATGCATGTATGTATTATGATGGGATGTGTATGAGCCCCCAATAAAATTATTTTTTTTAAAAGGAGTTTCCAGCATGAGGGGGAATTTAGGTATTACAAGGATATGTTTTCATAAAGGAAGTACAGAGTATTTTGGGTTCCAAGGAAGTATACTCTAAAAAAGGTTCTTGATATATGTTCTTGAGTTGTCCCCAGAAGTCTTGTATTAGGGTCCCCTCTGTCACCCAAGTAGGGTGTGAGCACCTGTGGTGTGAGCACCTGTGAGCACCTGTGGTTTTATTTCTTCCAGCAACCCAGCAAATGCACATTCGATGTTATTTTTGCTAATCCCAAAGACCAAAATGTTTCTTCCTATGGTGGTTATAGCAATTATTGTGAGGTTTCTGGTTACTCTATTTGTAAGGATGCACTTAGCAACCCAGCCTTCCTGTGGGTACAGTTTCCAAATGCTACTTGCTTGGTTTCTCAGGGGTATACTTGGAGCAAGCTGTTCAGAAGTGCAAGCTGCTTGCTCGTATTCCCCTTCGTCCACCCTTCTCTTACTCTGCCCTATGCCATGACCAGCAACCCTTATGATCCTTTCAGTTCATGCAGGGTTTGCTTCCAGCTCTAATAATCCCTGCCATTGCTGCTGAAGAGCTCGGAGCAGATCCCCAGGTCTCTCCACTCCTGCTTGATGATGACTACTGGTTCTCTGCTCTTTCTGCACAGCATGCATCCTTATGGAAAATATGGGGTGGATGGAAACTGGAGTGCAAAGAATGATGTTCTGTGTGTGTGCATCACTGCCCTCTGGTGGGAGTAGGAGGCCCAGCCTTGCTCTTGGAGAGCTGCTGCTGGATTTGAACCACCAACCCTGGAGGCCACAGTCCCGCAAATAACCACTCCACCACCAGGGTTCAGCCCCAGAATGATGGTCTTAATGAATGCTCCAGTCTAGGAGAACTTGGTAAATTCTGCAGTTGGCTTATTTGGCTGTTCCTTAGCTAAAGGCAAGGCTATTCTCTCTGCTCTAGTAGTCAGTCTGAGAAATGAAGTACCATTTGTTCATTCATTCAACATTTACTACTCACTGAACTGTACACTGTAGAATAGAAGAGAATACAAAGTGTATGTATAGTGATATAACGATTGCAAAGTATTGTACATTTCAGTGTCATTGCATTAGTGAACCTATGGATTAAGGAAGTCATTTTTGAGTAGGCATGCTTGGCAGGTTACATCATAGATTGACTAGGTCTCTGGGCCAGCAACAAGGTGTATGAGGGATGCTTCACATGGAAAAGTAGACCTGTGTGCAAGAATATCAGGGTCTTGGTGTGTGGATGTGTGGTGATGAGAGGTCACTTTATTTAGTATCAAAGGGGAGAGAAAGATAACTGACCAGCTCCTTGTGGTCCAAATTAGGATGACACCAAGGGTAAGAAGACCACTGACTTACCTATGAAGTTGCACCATCTTTAAAGTAAGACTAACATCATGGAAGGATGGGGGAGATCTCTTTTGAACATCACTGATATTTTCTGCAACAACAAACTTTTTGTTCTTTGTCTATACTTCCCTTTCTGAAAATGTGATAGAACGATACAAAAAAAATGCTCTCCAGTTTAACAATTTTTTTCCTGAATAATTCAGTAGCATTGACTTGTCATCTTTATATTGTGTAACATTGTGCCTACCCGTTCTGTCAATTCCCTTTGGGAAATGCCAGCATGCCAGCTTGTCTCCTTGATGCTCAGAGACACCCAGGAAAGGAATTGTGTGCATGCTCAGACTAGACCTTTCTTTCTTTCTTTTTTGAGGGGGGGCTATGGTTGGTGGTGGTGGTGGTGGTTAGTGTCGATTAGCAGAGGAATCAAAACTACATGACAATAGTGCATGAACTAAGTATACAATTGAGTGCCAAATTACCTGCCCCGTTCATTAGTAGAGTCATTGGATTTCATCTTCCTCTGGGTAGTCATATCACACCAACTGTGTTGGCTTCTCCTCCTTCTTTTAAATCTTTTCTTCTCTTTTCTAACCCACAACTCACTGACCAGCTGGGAAAGGGTCCGGCCCTCCTGAGTCCCCATGAAGACACTGCAGAACAGGAAGCTTGGCCCTGACCTCAAGGGCTGTCACCGAAGGGAATTGTTCTCTGAGTGTGTAGAGGCCATTGTCTCCCCTGCTGACTAGAGCACTTCCTGAATGTTAACAATGGGAGGACAGTAACATTCTTTGACTTAATTATAGTAGAGCTTTGTTCTTTCAATATCAGAAACCTTCATCGATAGGGCCCAGTGAGAAAATACAGAGGCTGCTCTAAGCCAGGCTGATGACGGGAACCCTGGGCCACAGTTGAAGGGCAGTGTCTCAGGTCTTTAATTAATTTCAATATAGTTCCTGTAGTACGGTATTTGCCTTGTGTTTCTGTAAATGAATTTTTCACGGATGATTGGGTTATTTGTGCTCTCCATCTGACAGGGAAGATTTGGGTCTCTGTCTGCCCTGGACCCACACAGCCTACCCCAGCCTGAAGCCAATCAATGCACAGATCAACCTAACCCCGGGCAAGTGATCTCTAATGGCTTAGCTGACAGAGGGGCAGCACACACACTTCGACCCCCGCTGTCCTCCCCCCACGGCTGCCCCCAGCATGGGGGGTGAGGAGGAAGACAAATCAAACCACAGCGCCAATGTTTGTTGCCAGGCTGTTGGAAATGAATTGTTGAAATTCAGCAAAAGATTCAATCGTGCACAAGTTATTGTAGCCTGACAAGCCCTATTATTTGCTTATTGACTTTTATTTTTAGACTTTAAAAATGCTCCCTTTGTTAACCCCTCCGGGCACATACACAGTAGCAATAAAGTTACACAACCAGCAAGCTGACAACCGCCAGCCAGAGAATCAGCTCCGGAAATTGTTTAAAACCATTCTAGCTGTCATTTTCTCACAGATCAAATCCGGGCTAAATATCCATATTCTTTGTGCTCTCTCACTAAAAGTCAGAATGCACGTCAGCTCTGGAAGGCAGGCAGCCTGGGAGCCGTTTGGAGCTGAAAGTTGACCTGGAGGGACAGCAGAAGTGACCCCAAGGTTTTCCCTGAAACATTGCAGATTGATGCATGAGGGCCAGCCCTCAGAGCCCCCAGGGAATAATGTACAACCCCCCACGGAGGAGCATGAAACAGGGAGTCAGAGGGCCTGGCACAAGGCTAGAAGTGACTAGTCAGCCAGCAAGTTGCCCGCACCACGCCTTTTGAAAAGCAGAGGAATACACGTGTTTGTGGGGCTTGGGGGCCAACTCATCATTCAGTCAGCCAAGCTTTATTGCATCCCAAACTGGGCCGGAAATTATTGTAAGCGCCCTGGCTACACCTGGAAGGCAGCAGGGTAGAGACCCAGACTGGGTGGTGGTTCTGAGAAACACCATGGGGTGATCAGAAATCAAGGCAATCCTTTGTCCTTGGGTTTGACTTACCATGACCTTGGCGAGCAGAGCAGGGCTGCCCCGTCGGGTTTGCAAGGCTGTGTATAGGGACAGAAGCTGACTGTCACATCTGTGTTTCTCAGTGCCGGTGGCTCCAAGTTCCTCACAGAGGCCAGGTTGTTCACAGAGAAAACCCTAAAAATGTGGAAATTCTGCAGGTTAGCCCTGGGGATAGTTTGGGGGATTGTTTGGTGTAAGCGACTTGGCTTGCTTTGGATCTAAAGGCATTTGTCAGATCATTCAGAAGAACCTGGGAATATAAGACACAGCAGTAACAGTTGTTAGCAGTTGTTATCGACCTGTGACTGATAGTTCCCTGCGTCTTCACTTAGGTGTTAGGGTTCTGATGGCAGGATGATCAAGCACTGGACTACTCATCAAAGTCAGGGAGAGAAAGAGGAGGTGTCTGACACCATCAAGTACTCACTCAATGCGAGAAGACTTTGTTCTATTAATCTGGCCTTCCATGATGCCGCCTGCCCAACACAATCGCTGAAAACAAAGCAGGTGCGTAAGCAAATGGGGTGAAGAAAGCTGATGGTGCTCTGCTATCCAAAGATATAGCATCTGGGGTCTTAAAGGCTTGAAGATAAACAAGTGACCATCTAGCTGAGATGTAACAAAACCCACATGGAAGAAGCACAGCAGCCTGTGTGTGATCATGAGATAATGATAGGATCAAGTATCAGGCATCAAAGACCCAGAATAAAAAATCATGTCATTGTGAATGACAGAGAGTGTGGAGTGGAGATCCAAAGCCCATCTGTAGACAATTGGACATCCCCTTACAGAGGGGGTACAGGGAGGAGATGAGCCAGTCAAGGTGCAGTATAGCAACAATGAAACATACAACTTTCCTCTAGTTTTGGAATACTTCCTCCCCTCTCCCATCCCTTACTACCATGACCCTAATTCTACATTACAAATCAGAGCATGTACACTGGTACAGATAAGAGCTGGAAACACAGGGAATGCAGGACAGATAACCTTCTCGGGACCAATATTGAGAGTGGTCATACCAGGAGCATAAGGGGCAGGTGAGGGAAGGAAAGAGGAACCAATCACAATGATCTACATACAACCCTCTCCCAGGGAGATGGACAACAGAAAAGTAGGTGAAAGGAGACATCGGTCAGTTTAAGAAATGAAAATATAGTAATTTATAAATTAGCAAGGGTTCAGGAGGGAGGGAGGGGAAACAATGAGGAACTGATGGCAAGGGCTCAAGTAGAAAGAAAATGTTTTGAGAATGGTGGTGGCAATAAGCGTACAAATGTGCTTGACACAGTGGATGGATGGATGGATTGTGATAAGAGTTGTACGAGCCCCCGATAAAATGAGTTTTTAAAAAAGATTTAAAGTCTCTGAAACCCTGTGGAGCAAGTCTCTTCTGTCTTAAGGAGCCTCTATGAGTTGGAAGAGGAAATCCCTCAGTGAGACGGATTGACCCATGGCCACAACAACAGACGCAGACGTAGGACCATCGTGAGGGTGACCCAGGACCAGGCAATGCTTCATTCTGCTATGCGTAGGATCACAATGGACTACGTGGCTCACAACAACAACAAAATAAATTGGAACCTAAGCGACATGAAAAACCTCACTGTGCCTGAGTCTTATTGAACCCCTCCAGGTACCTGAAGGCCCTAGCTACCTCCTGTTCATGACCTACCAGCAGGCCACAGAGGATGAGGCTGTCTGCCCCGCTCAGCATCTCCAGTCTCAGAACCTCGAAGGAGCAGCTCTCCTGAGCCCGACAGGGCATCCTGGAGTCTGAGTCAACGTCAGGGAGTGTGTTTGGGTCAGGGTTGGGATTGGGGTGATCACGACCTCTTCCCCCCCACCCCCACCCCCCATCAGGCAGAGGTGAGAGTCATGCCTACCTTAGGCCACCTTCTCCCTTCTATATACCACCTTCTCTTTCCTGGTTGAAGACATCACCCAATAGCCAGTGGTTCTTTCTCCAGTAGCTCTAGCAGCTCCCTCCCTAGTGCAGCATTCACTTCAGCATACACTCCTCCATCTTTAAAAAGATGAAAGAAAGCCATGCTTGACTCCACAGTCTCCCTCACCCTCCACCTTCATTTCCCATTCACACCTTCTAGGGCACAACTGTTTGGAAGTGTCCTCTAGAATCAATCTTCAAATACAATCCGTTATCAAATCTGGTTAGTTCCTGTTTTCAAAATGTGCCCCTAATCAGACCATATCTCACCATGTACATTTCTAATGCCCACAGCACCCTCAGTGCTTCTCTGGCTCTGGGACAGCTTTCTAACCACAGTCCCTGCTTCCACACTCTCCCCTTTCAGGACAGCCACCCCAGTGACTAGTTAAAGCCCAACAGATGCAGATAAGAGATAAGAAGTCAGGAGACACACACAATTCAGGAACAGGAACAGGAACGGGAATAGCGGGAACAGCAATACCAGGCAAGAAGGGAGAAGGGAGGCAGGAGGAGAAGAAGGGGGAACCTATCACAATGATCGACATACAACCACATACAGCCCTCCAGGGGGAAGAACAACAGAAATCAGGGGGTACTAGAGACAGCGGTCAGTGTGAGATATGAAAATAACCATCATTTATAATCTATCAAGGGGTCATGAGGGTGGGGGTAGGGGAGAAAAAGAGGAGCTGATACCAAGGGCTCAATAGAAAGTAATTGTCTATAAAAGAATGATGACAACATAAGTACAAATATGCCCCATACAATTAATATATGGGTTGTAATAAGAATTGTAAGAGCCCTAAGCTGATGGTACCCAGCTATCAAAAGATATAACGTCTGGGGTCTTAAAAACCTGAAAGTAAGCAAGCAGCCATCTAGCTCAGAAGCAACAGAAGGCTTGTGGGAAGGAGATGAACCAGTCAGGGTGCAGTGTAGCAGTGATGAAACACAATGTTCCTCCAGTACATCAATGCTTCTTCCTCCCCTCACGATCGTGATCCCAATTCTATCTTACCTCGAAAGGGAATACCCTCCTCTGTAACCCTCAACCCAATGCATTCAGCTCATGCTTGCTGCTGCAGCGTGGGTCAGTGAATCCAACCCCCTTCCCCCCCCCCCGCCCCCCCGAACTAAGTGCCGGTAGGCATCCACTCCACTCCACAAGCCTTCTACATAAAAGCACGCAGCAGTACTTGCTGGTGAGGGCAGGGGGAATCCATCACCCTACTCCATGCTCAGACTCCTGTTCTGCTGCTGCTGCTCCTCTGACAGTCGAGCTGGCTTCTGGACCCAGGAAGGCCATTGTGCAGGGAACTCAAGTCCAGAGGACATGTTCCATTCCTGGCTCATGCTGGTAAAGAGATCCTTCCTGCTGCTTCCCAGAGGATTTATTTTGTGTGCAGTGGGAAGACTTTATCAGGAATCCTATTCACAATTGCTCAGAGGCAAATCCTATCAGTATCTTCCCTTCTTACCAGTACCTACTTACCAGACTCAGGGAGGAAAGGATCATTTGGAGGGATTTAGACACATTATATATACAGATAGAAGGAGGATGTCGATATAGATATGGATCCATATATCAATACCTTTCTGTCCCCACTATAATGCAAGTTTTTTAAATTATAATGTGATTGGACATTCCTAGGGACACTGACTCTAAGTAGATTTAATTCTAATTAACCCACTCTACAACAGGACAAAACATGCTAGAGTGTAGAGGAAGGCTTAATCTCTGCTGCCTTTCACCATTCGGGGGCTTGATGTCCCTTGGAGATCTCCAAGTGTCTTGCTATCAATCTTCCCCTGGATCATGTAGTTTCTCAGTACAGAGGTTCAGGGTCAAAAGACATGCTCTGATCCCAGTTCTTCTTTTGGGGGTGTTGATGTCCCTGTCCTCTGCTGGCTGCTCTCTCTGTTTAGTTTTTGTAAGGTACAGGTGCTAGAAGCCCAAGGAAATGCCCCTTCCCTCAGATCAGGACTGAGATGTGAGTAAGGGTGCTTCATCCAACTTTCATTCCATTCCAACTTACTGGCTGATCGGATTAGCACACATGACGGGGGTGTCATTACATCAAGACTGAGCTGCCAAATCACTGAGACCCAAAGTCTACCCAGGTTGACACACAATTTTGGTGGACACAATTCAACCTCTGACATTCCACTCTTTCACACCCTAAAACCTATGTCCTTATAACATGCAAAATGCTTTCACTCCATCCATCATCTCACCCCAATGTCTTCAATCCACCCAAATCCCATCCTGGGGCAAAATTTCTTTTCACTTGTGAGTTGCCTTTTCCAGCACATAGCAGTCGCATTCCAAATATAGCTACCCAATGAACTATACCTCCTCATATGCCTGCAGCAGAAATGACGGCGCATGACGTCCAAGTTTGGTCAGAAGAAACTGTACAGTTTCTGCCCTACTGCTGACATGCCATCTTCTGGCTGGCTTTCACTGCCATGTAAGAAACCCCACTGCCCTGTGCACTGTGAGAAGTTGCAAGATCGCCCTGTGAAGAGGTTTCATGGACTGCCCACACCATTTCCAGTCTTCTCAGCCTGGACTCCAGAGAGGTGAATGGTGGAAGAAGCTTTCTTGGATCCTCAGCCCAAGGAAGCCTTTGGATGAAGCCAACCTCAACCAATATCCCATGGCAACTGTGTTGGAAACCTTCAGCAGGAGCCACCACTGAGAGAGAAACCGCAGGACCCTTTGAAAGAGTGTTACCAAGACTTCTGTCTGAAAGAGTGGAGGCAGCTGAGACCAGATGTACCAGAGACTCTGCTGCGCAGACTCAGAGGAGCAGTGGCGAGACTACGGTAGTCTCTTCTCATCTGGCCCAAGACCGTGGAACAAGGGACAGAACCCAAGGGACTCTTGGAGACAAAAGCCAGGAGTCCGCCTGGCTGAGAGACTGGGGACAGGAGAGAGACTGGGCTGCTGACTGAGGATTCCATGACTGTCTCCGGGTGGATCCTGACTTGTGCCTTCTTTTGGGGTGACTTGAATCTCCAACCACTCTGCGGGGAGCAGTGGATGCATTCACCCTTCGGACCACTCGGGAACTCCCACGTGGGAGTGAATGTGGATGAAGTGGGACCGTGAAAGGTTGACTAGTTGATGAGAACGACACCGATGTGCGCTGTATAGTGCCTCCTGTTTGTGTGACATTCTGACTTTCAAGCAGAGAAAGTTACAAAAAAATGTTTTTTACATCACCATGTAACCAAGCTCAGTCATGCCACTGAGCCACGTGAGAGACAAGCTAGCTGTATTGAAAGCTGCTCACTTTGAGGGGGTGGGGGCGGTGACGGGGTGATTACAGAGTAACGGCTATAGCCAGAGCCCAGGACTGCCTCAAGGGCAGCCCCCAGTGGGCTCAGGCTTGTCCCAGTGTGCTCCATCTAAAGAAATGCAAATGTAAGAAAATGTTGTTTAAAAGGAATAAATCAAAGTCTAATACAAAAGCACTGTCTTATGACAAGTGCAACTTCGAAATCACTTATGCGCCCTGCTTTCGGGAATAATCACTACTTCCCAGAAGCCTAAAAGCAGAAATGTGTTGGAAAGACGCTAACTTCCCTTTAAAGATAAGTAGGTAAGAAAGGAAATCATTCTAGAATTTTATAGCATAGGTAAATGAGATAGTATGCAGTGGCCAAAATTGAATTTGCCCACCACCTTTCAGAAACAAGCACAGGTGTTAGAGCTCATGGGGTGTACTTGGACTTCAAAAGTTGAGTCACACAACCCTGGGAACCTGCCTCACTTCAAGCTGCCGTAGCTTTGATCAGCCAGCACAGGGCATAAGCGAGGAAAAACAGACTGAGAAC
>PVJH01048930.1:0-10560 GCA_004026705.1 Nesogale talazaci
TGAATGAGGGGGAGTGTGAAATGGAGACCCAAACCCCATCAGTAGACAATTGGACATACCCTCACAGAAGGGTCACAAGGAAGAGCCAGTCAGAGTGCTATGTAGCACCAATGAAACATGCGACTTTTCTTTAGTTCTTTAATGCTTCCTTCCCTCCCCCACCTCCCATTTACATGACTTCAATTCTACCTTAAAAATCTGGCTAGACCAAAGCATGTACATTAGTACAGATAAGAGTTGGAAATATAGGGAATCCAGGACAGATAAACCCTTTAGAACCAATATTGAGAAACTACACCAGGAGTAGAAGGGGAAGGAGGTGGGCAGGGATGGGAGAACTGATCACAATGATCTACATATAACCCCCTCCAAGTGATGAACAACAGAAAACGTGAAGGGAGATAGTGGTCATTGTAAGCTAAGACTAAAATTATAAGTTATCAAGGGATCATGAGAAAGGAAAGTTGGGGGGGGGGCGGAATGAGCTGATACCAAGGGTTCAAGTAGAAAGAAAAAAAATTTTAATGATGGAAACATATATATAAATGTGTTTGACACAATGGATTGTGATAAGAGTTATAAGAGACCCCAATAAGATCATTAAAATAAAAATGATTTTTTTTAAAAAGTCAATGTTCCTAGAATTATTTTTTTTATTCTACATACTCTTTCTACCATGAACTCGAGCTGTGGCATTTGGAAGCAAGGTGAGGCAAACCATGTTTTGTACATGGGCAGCACCAATGTCTTTCTAGTACGGTGATGACATTCTTCCATCAAATAGACCCTGTACTCCCTCTCTTTAAATTTGATGTGCCAGTGATGGGGTGGGGAGCCTGGTTACACAAGGGTTAAGTGTCTGGGTGCTCACCAAGAGTTTGGTGGTTCAAACCCACCAGTGTCTCCATGGGAGAAAAGAACCTTGTCATCTGATCTCATAAAGTCAACATGGGAAACCCCCTGAGCAGGCCTCCTCTGTCATATATGGTCACTAAGAGTCAGAGTTGGTGCCAGAGCATATGGCTATGGCAGGGCACAGGGATGGATTCCAGAGCTGAATCAGACAGAGGGGTACAATGCCTACAGGCTTTTCTTTCTCAGTAGAGGCCCTGCACAACATTTAAGAGGTTCAGCCCGCTTGGATTCCTCATGCTGGGGAGGCCTTGGGGGGTGTTTCCACAGAGACAGGGTACCAGAGAAGCACAACTGTTCCAGCTCGCAGCTCTTTCAGTCTACAATCACCAGACCTGGAGAGAGGCAGTCTTGAAATAATTCTGTCTTCTAACCTTACAGTTTAACCCTAGCAAGTGCAGAGTGGAGCCCAAATTACCTGAATCTCTCCACTGCTGCTCATTTTGCACAGCAATAAGCAAAAGAAGAGTGGCTCTCCGAATTCACTAATTTTTCTGATGGTTTGTTAAAAAGCCTTGGATAAACTAGAATACTAGGTTTCAGAGGACATTTTATTACACGTAAATGATTTGTGTATATAAATTCTCATAGTAGGGTTGATTATAAAATTAGTAAAGTGATTTAAGTCTGAGTCTTATTCCCTGGGTTCATTTAATGCAGAAGTCACTTTGTCTTGATAAAAGTGCTATTGACATATGTAGAAGAATAGGATGCATAGATCCCTTAGTAACATTTCTGGGACCTCAAAAAATATAGTGTCTGGGGTCTTAAAGGCTTCATGATAAACAACTGGCCATCTAGCTGAGAAGCAACAAAGTCCACACCAGCTTGTGTGATCATGAGGTGTTAATGGGATCAGGTATCAGGTATCAGAGAGCCAGGACAAAAAATCATATCAATGTGAATGAGGGGGAGTGTGGGGTGGAAACCCAAAGCCCATCTGTAGACAATTGAACATCCCCTGACAGAAGAGTCACAAGAAAGAGATGAGCCCGTCAGGGTGCAGTACAGCACCAATGAAACTACAATTTTCCTCTCGTTCTTTAATGCTTCCTCCCCGCAACTATCCTGATCCCAATTCTACCTTACAAATGCAGCTAATAAGGGCATGTACACGGGTACAGATACGAGCTGGAAACATGGGGAATCCAGGACAACTAAATCCCTCAGGATCAACAACGAGAGTAGTGAGACCCAGAGGGTAAGGGCAAGGTGGGGGGAGAAAAGGGAAACTGATCACAATAATTTACATATAACATCCTCTCTGGGGGACAGACAACAAAGTGGGTGAAGGGAAACATTTGTCAGTGTAAGACACGAAAAGCTAGTAACAATTTATAAACTATAAAGGGTTTGTAAGGGAGAAAGGGAGGGTGGGGGAGAAAGGGGGAAAGTGAGGAGTTAATACCAAGGGCTCAAGTAGAAAGAAAATGTTATGAAAATGATGACGGCAATAAATGGATGGATGTATGGATTGGGGTAAGAGCTGTATGAGCTCCCAATAAAATGATTTTTAAAAATGTAAATCACACACACAATTCTTAAACCTAACATTAGTCTCATGTTCCGATTTCCTTATAGTAAATTAAAATGAAATACCTGTATATTAATGTTCAGAGTAGCCCTTTCACAGTAGCCAGAAGGTGGAAATAGTATAAATGTTCCTTAGATGGAAGAAGGAAATGTGGTGAGCCATATTTGAATGATGCAAGCCACAAAAGGAATGAAAAACTTCATGATGTTGTTACAGTCCATACATCCCTTGTATCAAGCACATTTATAGATATGTTGTCATATAAGAGCTGCAAGTCCTCAATAAAATTATATGTATACATATATATACATACATACACATATAACTTAATGCTGAGGACAAATACACTATAGTTTCACGGAATGAAATAAATAAAAATAGAGAAGTGTAACAGTCACTATCTGGTGTCAATTTCAGAATTGGGAGTGTAGGGGTGGAGTCTAGCTTGTCCATCTGGAAATAGCCAATGAGATTTCTGTGTGGGCATGGCTTTCTCCTGAGAATTCTGGGAAATCTGACCAGATATTCCCCTTGGAGATGAGAGACTTATGACTCAGTCCCTTGGAGACATTTTACTGACATGACACAAGGTTGACTCCCTGGGAGACATCTCAGAAGAGAAGCCACCAGACCTCTGAAGCCAGAAAAGCCACAAAGAGACTCCTGCCAATGCTGAGATGCTTGAGAAGCCACAGAGAGGTCCATGCCAGGGCTGAGATGCTTCTATCACCATGGGATACACAAGACTCCACACTCACTGGCCTATGATTGTCCTGACATCATTGCATGTGTTTCATGAGTCTGAAGAGGACTTAGGGATTGGTACTGGACATATGGGCTAATATTAGACTTATGGGCTTGGACTGGGTTGGGATGCTTTCTCAATGTTTCATTTCTCTTGTATATAAACTTCTCCCTTATATCCATATGCATGTTTATGAATTTGTTTCTCTACCCGGACTAACACAAGAAGCCAAACGTTACTCATGGTAACCAGTGGTGGGGAGAGGATGAGGGCAGAGGTAGGGGAAGCGGAGTATTTAGAGGTATTACAAAGTACCTGCTGTGGTTAGGTACATAGAGTTGCTTCTGGCTGATAGTGTACCTATGCACACAAAAGGACATACTGCCTGGTCCTGCTCCATCCGGCCTCATAGAGCATTGGTTCATGTGAGTAATTGTGGAATGATTAGGAAATGACGGTGAGAATGGGTATACAACTTTTAGATTACCATTAATAGCACTGTAGAAATTGTTGCCACAGCATACATTTTGTTATGCCCACATCTGCCTTAATTTTTTAAAAAGTGATTTAAGGAAGACAGGTTAGCTGTTGCTGGAGCAGTTCTTTTGCTTGCTGGGATCGGGCGGGAGTCACGCGCTTCATGGCATTCAGCCTGGGGCTCTGCTGGGCTGGAAGGTTTGAGAAGGCAGCACGCACATGCTGGGGACCTTGGTGACTTTCTCATCCAGGGCTGAGCAGTCCAGCCAGGGCCTCGGTACAGCACAGAGACTGGCTTCCCGGAGAGCAAGCGAAGCTGGCCAGATACCTGAGGCCTCAGAGACTGTTGTCCCCACTGCCACGGACTGTCAAAGCCAGTCCCGGAGTGAGCCCCGGTCGAGGAGGGAGAGGTGACAAGCACATACAGAGAAGGAGGACTTGGTGGGGAAAGAGCAGCTGGCTCAGAACAGGGAGAACTCTACTCTGATGCTGTCTCTGGCACCAACTAGCAGTGTCAACTAGTGTTGGCCATCTCACGTGACAATGCGCCTCCTGTGTGTTCCTGTGAGAGGTGAGGAGAATGAGCCGTGAACTCCAAGAGCCTGTTGATTTCCCCAAATGTGCCTCTAATCAAGGCAGACCCTATATCAGCCGGAGAGGCATGCTGGGGGAGGGAGGGGGAGGGAAGGATATGCACAGAATCATCATGGATGGGCATCCAGTTGGACCCGCAGGGATGCTGTGGCCTGGGTCTAACCTGTGCCGGCTAACTGCCCTGGTAACATCCTGCTCAGCAATCATTCACACGATCTCAACTTTGAGGCTTGCCTTCCACCTCAGGATTTGTTCTTGCTACAAACTCCTGTCACTTTGATTTTCAATTCTTGCTTCAGTTTCAGGGTATGGGAAATCTAAGTATGGTTCTGTTTTTTTTCAGCTAACCTATTATCTTTTACGAGGTGCTGTGGATTACACATTTGGCTGCTGTCCGCAAGGTTAGGGGTTCAAACCCACTGACTGCTCCATAGAGAAAGATAAAGTTGGTTGTTTCCATAGAGATCCATTGTTTGCAAGGGTCCTCAAGCTTTTTAAACAGTGGGCCAATTCACTGTCCCTCAGACCGTTGGAAGGCCATACTATAGTTTTTTTAGAAAAAACTATGAATAAATTCACTGTGGGCCTGGAATGAGTCGACTACTAAGCAGGACAGGCAGCGGAGGCAAAAACACCCAGCCAACCAGATAAATGTCCTCGGCGGGCCGCATGTGACCTGCAGGTCATAGTTTGAGCACACTCCTAGGGTTTCTTTGCATTGGATCAGACTCAGTGGTCTGATCAGTGGTAGTGAGTTTGGGTTTTTTGGTTTTTGGTTTTTTTTTTTTTGCTACTATCTTTTACAGGGACCAGAAAACCCTTATGATTCTAAAAAGTGTTGGGATACTGGAACAAAAATTTGAGCAAATGACCTCAAATGAACACCTCTATAAACACAGTGTTGAACATCTGAAATATGTGTGTGAGATGAAACGTCTCAAGCAGACTAAGAAAAGTTTTTAAAAATTTTTTGGTATGTGTTTTAAAAACAATTTTCAACAGTGGGCATCATAATGTCAAAACTATAGACCCTTTAGCACGTATTTGAAAAAGTCCATTTGAGAAGGAGTACATCTTGCTTTCAGGACCGTTGAAGGTGATCTTGAATCATTATGCAATGAGATTTAGTATGTGGTCTGGACAGGAGTAGGTAGGTGGTAGAATTACGCACTGGATACTCCAGTTTGATTCTCAGCCAATGCACACCCCACGTACCTGTGAAGGATACATTGCTTAACAAGGTGCGGGGGAGCCTTAAGACTAAGGTCTGAAAGTTGTTAGTAGGGCCTGGTGATCTCCTTCCAAAATATTAGGCATTGAATTAGCCATGCAGCACTACAGTTCTACTCTGCCATATCTGTGGTAGCTGAGTTGGAATTGACTGAGCAGTAAGTAGGTCTTGCTACCTTCTGTGCTAGGCTTGCAGGGACTCTACTCCTAATTTAGTAAACTATTCTGTGCTATCGGTGGACCTAAATTTGACACAGCCCTTGGCCCCTTATGCCTGTACTCATCCTACTAAGTTGAGCAACCACTCTCAAGTTTAAGCAGTGTCTCGTGTTTCTTGATTTTTCGTGTGTGTGTGTGTGTGTGTGTGTGTGTGTGTGGAGTGTAGAGACATTAAACCAATGGGAATGTGTGGTTGACCCCATATTACTTTTTTGGCAATCCCTCCCTATTCCTTTACTACTTTATTGCCAGGAATTGCCAGGCCCCACTTAAGATACAAAGGTAAGATTTTGGTCACCACAGCAACACTCAAATTCTCATGCTTCTGAATGAAGCTTGCCATCGCCATTAGCATATGAGATCAACTAGCAGATCCGCCAAGCACTCTGCTTTGATCTTCACCGTCTCTCTAAGCTCCCGTTGTTATCTCCTCCAGGGCGATCAATGTCTCCTTCACACTTTAACACCTTACCCTATTCCTGGGACACATCCAATGCTTCTGTTCTGTCCCAAATCTCTAACTTAGCATTCTTTCAAACATTATAAAGAATGATGTGAATCAAATCAATCTTTTAACAGTCACTTAGTCTTAAAATGTGTGCGTGCAAAGAAAGGAAACAGGATGAGTATTTAATATGCCATTTCAGTCAAGGTATTTTTTTTAAACTGGTTCAGTTCTTATTGCTCCCTCTCAATTCTGCTTACTATTTTCTGAAAATAATTTTCAATGTAACTATCTATATTCAAAATGAACTTAATGGCAGTGAGTGAGACCATCAGAGAAGATGGAGGGAAAAACAGGAGCAGCAAAAACTGGGGGTGAAGTTTGAAATCGAGGGGCAGAGTATCAGATCTAGAATTACTTCCCTAGGATTTTGTGCCCCCAAATATTGAGAAACCTTTGGGGAAAAGATGAGGTTTTTATATTCCTGAAAAGAGTTACAGTCTTAGAGATCCACAGAGGCAGCTCTACCCTGTCTTATTCGGTCGTTTGGAGTCAGAATTGACTTGATGGCAGTGAGGTTTAAAAAAAAATTTTTTTTTTAGATAAAGAAAGCATTTTGGGTAGTACAGGCCTTCCATGAGTCAAAATTAATCTGAAGGAATCAAACATCAACCTATAACAAGTTCCTGAGTAGTCAAAATGATTTAACTAGTACCTAAGGGAGAAAGGCCTGGCAAGCTATCATATATACGCAGGTATAAGCTGAGCTTTTCAGTACATTTTTAAAAAATCATTTTATTGGGGGCTCATACAAATCTTATCACAATCCATACATCCGTCCATTGTATGTCAAGCACATTTGTACATCTGTTGCCCTAATCATTTCAGCACATTTAAAATGCAGTTTTTGTTGTAAAATTAGGTGCTTCAGGTGATATTTGGGTCAGCTTATACTCGGAGTAGATAAGTACTTAATTTTAAAAGCTCAGCCATTGAAGACTATGAAACACAATTTGAGCACCTGGGAGTCGCCATGTGTTTCGATCTACTCCACTGTAAATAAAAGAATTCTTTTATTTTAAAATTTTATTTCAACAGTTTTATTAGAATATAACTCACATGCCACATAACCCAATAGTTTGAATATGTTAAAAAGTTAGTTAATCATTGCCACAATCAATATTAGAACATTTTCTTCATTCTTGTACCATTTTTATTAGCTGCTTATTGCCCCACAATTCCCTCTGCCATAATACTAAGGAGCAATGAATCTGGTTACAGTTGCTATGGCTACCTATCGTTGATTTTATATGAAGAAATCATACATATCCTCCCAATAATGACAAAAGAAAACATAGAAAAACCTCAATCCAAAGAAATCTGAAACTAGCCAATTGAAAATGGGTTAAAAAGGAACAACAATTGATAATGCATTAAAATTTAACCTTGCTGTATCTGCAGTATGGAGCGCTGGTGATGTAGTAGGTAAGCATGGAGTTGTGATCTACATGATTGGCAGTTCAAAACCTCCAGCAGCTTCATGCCAGCAAGACTGGACTTCCTCCTCTGATACACAAAGACAGTCTTAGAAACCTATAGGGGCTGCAATGAGTCGGCACTGACTTGATGGCAGTAAGTTATATCTGCAGTAATCCACTTTCCAATACCTATTCAGTGGTCTCTGTGTTGGGACTTTCTCGGTCATTCATACTCTTCTGCAAATTGTCTAAGCCTCAGAATTGTAGCTGTAATACAATTCTCTCCTTTGATCTTGGATTTCATTATTCATAATCTTTGAATCACACAGGCTGGTGTTCTCCTTCCATGTGGGCTTAGTTGACACCTCACTTAGATGGGTGCTTGTTGTAAGACAAGTCTTTAAGGCTTCAGACACTATTCTTTTTGACAGTCAGGTGCCATCTGATTTCTTCATGACACTTTGTTACAGTATCCATATCCAAAGTGATCACTTTATGAGGGCTTTGTGACCATTGGGAGAACAATTTAAGGATGTATTGTTTTTAGATTAGGGTTTACTATTGAATTTGACTTCAAAATCCATTTTTCTATCTAAAGTTTATATGTGTGTATGTATGTATGTATATATGTGTTTATATATATATACACACACACAGAGTGATATATATTCTCTCCCTGAGACACTGTAGAGGCAGCATTATCAGCTTGTTGAGAAATAATGTAATCTCCATGAGACAATTGGTAATTCTAATACTAGTATCATTAATCTATATCAAAGGTGTAGATTTCAAACTACTATTGAGAAAACATCTTTGGCAAGCTTTTTAGACTAAAATACATAGGATATTCACCTCTCCAAGTTAAAAAGTTACCTATCTGAGCTCTGTTTAAGAAAGCAATGAAGGTTGGATACAAGGCAAAAATTTCCATCATGCTCATTCACAAACCATGCCTGCAGGACTGACATGTCACAAAAAGCAAAGAACACATGAAAACAGCAAGTTACAGTCTACATTACCAATTACTAGGAAACCTCCAAAGCAAGTGATCTGAGTTCCATTCTGTGTTTTTGGGAATCAACCTAAAAAAATGTCTATCATGGAACTCCTATGTCCATTTTCCCATGGGCATTTTGAAGCCTCCTCATATAGATACATTAAAAACAAAACAAAAAATCGCGGCAAACTCTCTGCCACTGAGTTGATGTCAACTACTGAATATGGTAAGCAGGCTGTTCGCGTTCACCTGAATCCTGTACCAGGAATGCCCATGGCCTTCTCACATAGGCCAACAGCCAGCTTACAAGTAAATGACAGTGTAAGACACGACAAACAATTTAGAAATGATCAAGGGTTCTTGAGGGAAGGCAGTGGGAGGAAGAGGGGGAAAATGAGCTGATACCAGGGGCTCAAGTAGAAAGAAAATGTTTTGAAAATGATGATGGTAACAAATGTACAAGTGTGTCTGACACAATGGATGGGTGGATAAGTTGTGATAAAGAGTTATATGGGCTGAACCCCGGTGGCGTAGTGGTTGTGCGCGGGACTGCGGCCCACTGGGATGGAGGTTCAATTCCAGGAGTGGGGTTGGGCCTCCTACTCCCAGCACCGGAGAGCAGTGATGCCAAAAAAAAAAAAAAAGAGTTATATGGAAACAGCCCCCCCCCCCAATAAAATGATTTTTAAAAGAAAAAGATAGCAAAATACAAAAGGCAACAACAAAACCTTTCTGTTATATTGGGGCTGTGGAGTGTAAAGGAAGGTCCTATGCCCCGGGCTATTTATAACTGACTTCAATCAAAGTACAAAATTTTGGCTTCTGAATATGGCAGTTTTGAGTAGACAGCCACTTTTTTTCTTGGTAAAACCACTCACCAGGAAGCTTCACAGAAAGGTCTGTTTTGGGTTAACAGAAGAGAGAAATCTAGGTTCCACTTACAGCAGCCTGCAGGGTGACCTCAGAGGGGGATGTCAGGCCAAGAAGGAATGACAGACGACATGTGGGTGACCTGAGAGTCCCACCAGCACGCCTTGGGGACTGCACGTGTTCCAGGCAAGACAACAGGCAGAGGACTGCGGGGTTGTGGAGCGATTTACACTTGAGGAGAAAACTCGGGGGTTATCCTCAACATACAAAACTAGGAGGATATGCCGCCCCGCGCGGACACGTCCTTCTTTTCCGGGGAAACGCCGCCTCCTGCACCCCAACTGGCAAGCACCCCACCCCCCCGCCTTCTCCCGGAGCCTGCGGGGCCAGCGGCCTCGCCAGCATCTCTCCCCAAGCCCAACCCCCCTCCGCCAGCCCTACCGCGCGCACGCGCACAGGGCACACGGCCTGGTGCCGCAGGCTGGGCCGGGAGAGGCGTGCACACGCGGGAGCGGCGCCGCGCCGCGCAGAGCGCACGAGGCCGGCCGGCGGCGGCGCCCGGGCCGGGCGGAGACTCGGGAGCCGCTGGTTCCCGGCCCCGCCCCCGCTTGAGCACCCCGGCCTCGGCGCGCACGCGCGCTGCGGGAGGGACGAGGGCGGAGGCGGGGAACCGCGCGGCCGGCGGGCGGGCGGGCCTGGGAACCGGCGGCGAGGCCTGGCGCGGTGCCTGGCAGCTGGTGGCGGGTGGGGCCGCGGGCGGGTCGCCGCTGCCCCCGGGGTCGAAGGCTGCTGACGGGAAAAGGATACGGGAGCGGCCCGCCCGGGCGGGGGAAGGCTGCGCCATCGCCGGGCGGGCCGGCCGGGTTCAGTTACGGAGGGACTCGGAGGCTCGCCGAGGCCGGGCTTCTCGACCCGAGCCAGGACCCTGGGACCTTCGGCCGGTCGGACGCCCCCGCCTCCATGACCTTCCTCTTTCACGGGGGCCAGCGGCCCAGAAAGAAAGGGAGCTCCGGCACCGCCACTCCCCGGCCCCGGGGTCACTCGCGGGGCCTTGGCATC
>PVJH01048931.1:0-10539 GCA_004026705.1 Nesogale talazaci
TCATAGGCTTGAACTGCACACCCTGCGGTAAGCTGTCTAGTGCTTACCCAATAGTACCACACTATAGGCCTACTAGAATACCTAGAATTAAAGAGAGACCAACAATATATAACATGCTTGTGAGGTTTTGTAGAGCAACTGGAATTTTCATACATTGCTGGTAGAGATGTAAAATTATGCAACTCTTGCAACTCCTTTGGAAAACAGCTTGGCCGTGTCTTGAAAAGGTAGATATACACCTACCATATAACTATTCTATGCCAAAGTATTTACCAAGGGACAATGAGAGCATACGTCTGTACAAAGACATGTTTAAGAAATGTTTATGGAAGGTTTATCTGTAACAGCCCCAAACTGAAACTACCCAAATGTTCATCAGCAAATGAAAGGATAAAAAAAAAGTTTTACCCTCAAATAATGAAATATTATTTGGCAGTGTAAATAACATGTGTAAGTCTCATCATAGTGCTGAGTGGAAGAAATTAGGATCAGAGAATGTACAAGAGTGAGTCAAAAGGATTTCTACTAGCGTTTCTGTCCCAATATGTACCTGTTTATTCCAGAGAAGACACATTGAACCTACCTCTGCCACCAATGGCTGGCTAACTGCACATAAGTCCTCTCAGTAAGATAACTGGTTTTAGTCTCCTTGAAGTGTCTTCCCACGAAAGGTCTAATTTAAAATAGTGGCTTATCAGAGGATCTGTCAAGCTCATTAAATTAAAGGTATAAAGGCCACCTCAGAAGGTTATGATAACTTAAAAATATATATTTTACAAAGTAGAATTTCTCAAAAGACACAGGATAATCACAGGAGCATTTTAGGAAAAAGTATCAAGAAAATGAAAAGGTGTTTTGGTGAGAAAAAGTCCAGAAGAGTTACACCAAGGAATGTTCTCCATTATGGCAACACACCTGTTCATTCTTGGCAGGAAAAATAGGCGGTCCGTTCTAAAAGAATCTCACTGGGAAATCTATCTCATCTATTCTGCAGCCTCAACCTCACCCGCTTAGACTTCTTTTTGTTCCAAACATAATTTTGAGTTCCTTGAGGATGTCAAAACTGCCATTTGGACATGGTGTAAATTGAAGAGTGCAGAATTCTGCAGGGAAAAGTTGCAGAGGTGGAAAAACAGCCTTCTAGATAGAACTAGAGGTAGGATCTGCTGAGAAACAGTGGCCTCACATTTTGATATTTATATTTAATAGAGGCTTGTATGGATTGGAATCAATACTTTAAAAACTTATCGCCTCATGCTGTACAATTCTATTG
The DNA here is from genome assembly GCA_004026705.1 of Nesogale talazaci. NCBI lineage: Eukaryota > Metazoa > Chordata > Mammalia > Afrosoricida > Tenrecidae > Nesogale > Nesogale talazaci. The sequence goes on from PVJH01048931.1 coordinate 1,274, forward strand.
ATATTTAATTTTAGAAAATTGTCAAGTTGACAGAAAGTAGACTCATGACGGGTTAGATCCAGGGGAAAATGGACAGAGAAATTACAAAGTGGCCAAGGAGACTTTTGGGGAGAAGTGATCTTGTTATAGACTGACCTGTGGCTTCCCCATATGTGTAGCGATGATCCTGCTGGGAAGTAAGAGTTTTCTTTGTCACATAACTCAGACTAGACCCAAGAAAGATAGGTGCCAATGAAAAGAACACGATAGATCCAAATAGAGACAAACAAGGGGAGAAAGACAAGGCAAAAAAACAGATCTACAAAGAGATGCATTTACCAAGGACTACCAGGAATAATAAGGATTGCTGGCAGATACTGTAAATTAAAATAGAGAAGGAACTATTGAAAACTCTGTGCTGATTTGGGATTCTACTCTCAAGAATTTGTGAGAAAATACATTTCTGTTCTTAAAAGCCCCTCATTAAGTGTCTTTGTTATGGCAGTCCTGAGTCACTAAGACAGATAAATTCATTATCTTGATTGTGGTGATGGTTATTACTTTATAGTCATTTGCCCAAATGTATCAAGTTGTGCAACTTAATATGTCAACTGTACCCCCCAAAAGCTGTTTTTTTGGGGGGTGGGGGTGGGGGATTCTAACTACCTCTTGAATCAGAATTCTTTAAATGTTATATATATATATGTTACAGAAAACAAGATCTAGCAGTTCGTCTGTGAATCAGGGACCCTTGCACTAGAGATTGAGTGCTATAGATTCAATTATGCTCCTCCAAAGTATGTGTTGTAAACATGAACCCCTATTCTTTCCTACTGTGAGGAACCCAGGTGATGCTCAGGTATCTGTTGTACTGTGTTCAAAGCCACCAGCCATATATCAAGGGAAAAATAAGACTGCTTGCTCCCATAAAGATCTCCAGCCTCCATGGTACCGAGCTATCAAAAGATACAGTGTCTGCGATCTTAAAGTCCTGAAGTTAAAAGAATGGCCATCTAGCAGAGAAGTAACAAGCCCACATGGAAGAAGCACATCAACCAGTGGCATCATGAGCTGTCAAGAGGATCAGGAAATAGGCACCAGAAAACACAAAACATTGTTGAGAATGAGGCGATTTGGAGCAGAACCCCCAACCTATCTGTGGACAATGGGACATTCCCTCACAGGGTACAGTATAGCATGGATGAAATACACAATATTCCTCTGGTTCTTTGAGGCTTCCTCACCCCTCACTATCATGAAACTAGTTCTGCCTTTCAGTTATGGCTAGATTGGAGCATGTACACTTGTAAAGGTAAGAGTTCACATCACATGGAACCCAGATGAGATAACCCCCTTAAGAACAGAAAAAGGGGGGAGACATAGACAGTGTAAGATATGATGAAATAACAATAATTCATAAATTATCAAGGGTTCATGGGGAATAGGGATGGAGAGGAAAGATGAGGAGCTAAAACCAAAGGCTCAAATAAAAAGCAAATGTTTTGAGAACGATGATGGCAACAAATGTACAAATGTGCTTGACACAATGGATGTATGTTTGGAATGTGGTCAGAGTTGTACGAGGCCCCCAAAAATGATTAAGAGAAAAAAAAGAACAGAAAGGGGAGTATTGATGCTGGGAGAGTGGAAGAAAGGTGGGGGAGGAAAGGGATAAAGGAGGAACCGATCTCAATGATCGCTGCATAACCACTTGCCCACCACCAAATCCCAGGGTGGGCATGGATTGGATGAAGGGAGATAGCGATCAAGGTAAAAGATGAAAATAATAATAATATATAATATATCAAGGGGTCACAAGGGTGGAGGAGAGGGGAGGGAAGGAAAAAAGTGAAGCTGATACCAGGGGCTCAAACAGAAAATAAATGTTTAGAAAAAGATGATGGCCACATATATACAAAAAAGCTTGATACAACTGATATATGGATTGCTATAAAATCTGTAAGAGCCATCAATAATATAATCTTTTAAAAAAATTTACAGCCTCAGAAACCCTATGTGATACCATGGTGATACCATGAAGTTAGTATTGACTTCATGTCATTAGGTGTGGGTTGTTTTTAGGTTTTATACCTACTTCCATTCCTACTTGATAATAAGTTTTGTTATGCTAATGAGGTAGTATTAGGGAACCAAACCTAATTCTCCTTACTGCCTGTCATGGTCATGTGGATGACAACTCATGACTCATACTGACATCATAGGACACAGTAGAACTCCCCACTGTGAATTTCTAAGACTGTCACTCTTTACAGGAGTAGAAAGCTCTGCCTTTTGCCCAGGGATCTGCTGGGGTTTTTGAACTGCTAACCTTGTGGATAGTAGCCCAATTCTTAAAACACTATACCATCAGGGCTCCTATATTAGGTTACCATGTGTTTTATATCAAACTCTCTTAAAACAGAACCAATCAGCACTGAGATGCAAGCAGAGATGAGGAAAACATATGTCTGGTCAGATGAAGATGACCAAGGAACTGAGGAACAGAAGCTAAGAGACAATATAACCTTTCTCCAGAAAGATCTTTCAGAGAAAGGCTCCCCTAGAAACAGCACCCAGCATGCAGACTTTTAGCCTCCAAAACGGTAAGAAAATAAACTCCTGTGTGTTAAGGTCATTTCACTTGTGGTATGTGTGTTATACAAGCACTAAGCAATGAAGAATTTGACAGCTAGGAGTTGGGTGATGCTCTAACAAACACATAAAAAATGTGGAGGTGATGTTGCAATTGGATAATTGCTAGAGGCTGAAGAAATGTTGATCAGCGTCTTGGTAAGTCTTACTTTGCCTTATAGAGACTTGGAAGAATTTGGGGCATCAAAGACGAGGCTGAGGAGAGCTAAGAAAATTGAAAGCTGAGCTGAGAGCTCTTATCACAATCAGAATGACAACACAAAGCAGTCATTAAATGTGCTTCTGGTGCTATGGATGAGAGATTGGAAATTGGAGGGAAGGTGATCCTTTTATGTACTGTCAAAGAACTTACCTGAATCATGTTCAAATGTTTGAGGGAAGGTAGATTTTATATGTATTGAACTTGACTACATGGCTTAGGATATTTTAAGCAATATCTTAAAGGGGCACCAGGGTTTCTCCTATCTGTTTACAATAGAGTGTAGGGTGAAAAAAATGAATTTAGAATTAGCTGTGCAAAATAAAATCAGGATGGAAAATTCTGTTGTACAAACAATGGACTCATGTCCCAAGAATCTTACCCATAATTTGCTGACTTAACCTTTTGTTGAAGACACTAAGCTTGTAAGTAATAAATCCATTCCACCATCAAGATGAATGTCCAGAGTGGGTCTGTGGGTCAAGAGGATGAAGCCACTACCAAAACTGAGGGGTGGAGTTGCCACATCCCAAAGACAGGAGAACAGAAGTTACTAGGACTGAGAAGGTGCAGTTGCCACACACATGGACTAGGGTAATGCATTCACTCAAAGTTGAGGAAGAAGAGTTGCCAACCTGGTGGGAGAGGAAGGCAGCCAAAAGCTCAGGGCCAAAGGGTCTCCATGCAGAATGGAGGACACCTGGCCACTACCCAGAGTCTGGAGGGCAAAGCTACTGACAAATGTTCTGAGAACACAGAAATGTATTGCCAAACCCTGAGAGACCCTTTAATTTGTTCTGCTGGATTGTGGACTTGATAACTTATACCTTTTTCCCCTCCAATGTCAATTATTTTGTATTAAAAATGCCTAACTTGTGCATATCCCACTAGTTCATCTTGAAGGCAGATGCTTATATTCTTGATTTCATAAGTACAAAGATAGAAGGAATTTTGCTTGAAGATCACCTCTGCCTAAAGTTTCAATCACAGTTGATTTAGATAATTAAGAAGGTGATGTCTGGGACGTAGAGTTGATTTAAAACTTTGGACATGAGGTATTAAGGTCAATGCTTTTTGTATGTAAGAATACATTAATTTTGAAGGGGCCAAAAGATAGAATTTTAGCAACTGATCTGCATGGCCCTCAAAGCAAATGCTTTTAATTCTAACGACTATTGAGCGTACCTGGTAAAAGACGTCTGTCTTGAGCACGGAACTCTCTTTAGGCTTTAGCTACATGGGACTTGACAGAAAACAACAACACAAACGATTTGACAGGAAATTAAAGGGGCAGTGGGGGCTTATGCCAACAAGGAAGGATGAGAATGGTTGCACAATTGGAAGAATGTGACCAGTGTCACTAAACGGTACATGAAAGAATTATTGAATGGGCCCATGTTTGTTCTGCTAAGCATGCTTTAAACAATAAAAATAAAAATAAATTGTATATGGAAAACAAATTAGAGGCAGTCACTACTGAAGGAATACTGGATTTCTGTTAAAAGTGATGGCAAAATTTAGAAATAGGGTGATGATGGTTGTGAAACATGATTAATGTACCTTATGTCACTGAATTGGACAACTGTGGGAATGGCGAGTGTTTCTTTATATATTTACTCCCACTCTTACCACACCCCAAAGCCCCACACATTCAAATATTAGACGCATGTATGGAATAAAGGACTATATGGATGGAGAACAGATGAGCTCTAGCTTCTTGGGCAACATTTTATAGAGAAAGTTTTCTCAGCTACTGTTTACAAGCTTTCATCAGTAAGAAAACCTACTTGAACACGATAGAAAAACAACATTCCTAGGCAGAAAAAAATAAAAAGCAAAAACCCACAGAAGTACAAAGTTGTTCCAATAGTTCGTGATCTCTCTAGTACAAAATGAGAAGAAGAAGAATAAATAGGGCTCTATATCAGAGGTCTCCAAGATCATCCCCAGTATGACAGTTTGGTAGGAAGACTCCTAAAACTCAGCACACAGTTGTGCTCATAGCTATGATTTATTACAGCAAAAGGGGAAAAGGCACATAGTTGTGGGTAACACAGCTCTTTGTGCTCTTCTAGAGCATAGAAAATGATGGCAAACTCCCAAACGCATTCCATTAAGCTAATATAACACTGATCCCCAAAGCGGGCAAGGATCCCATAAGAATCAAGAACAACAGACCAATATCCCTAATGAACATCGATGCAAAAATCCTTAACAAAATTGTGGCCAATAGAATAAGAAAGTATATAAAACGAATAATTCATCATGGCCAAGTGCAATTCATTCTATGGATGCAGGGATGGTTCAACATCCAAAAGCCTGTTAACATTATCTATCACATTGACAAGAAAAAGGATAAGAACCACATAATAACTACTGATGCAAAAAAGCATTTGACAACATTCAAAACCCATTCCTAATTGAGACTGATTATAAAGAAGATAGGATTGGAAGGAAATATAATATAATATAATACAACATAATACAAGACATATATGAAAGACCAACAGTCAGAATTATAATGGATGGAGAAAAGATAAAAACAACCCCACTGAAAAAGGGGACCAGTCAAGGATGCCCTTTGTCCCCACTTTTACTCAACATCGTTCTGAAGGTCCTAGCTAATAACATAAGGCAACGGAAGGACATCAAAGGTATTTTTGGGGGGAAAGAAGTGAAATTATTGTTATTTGTGGATGACATGATTCTAGATAACGAAAATCCCCAAACCTCCTCAATATGAGTGCTGTAAGTGATAGAGGAATATAGTAGAGTGGCAGGATGCATGGTTAACAAACAGAAGTCAAATGGATTGCGATATACATCCAAGAAGATCATAGAAATGGAGATCAAGAAGGTAGTCCCTTTCACAATAGTCAAGCATAAATTGAGATATCTGGAGACAAAACTAACCAAGCAACAAAAGGTCTATATGAGGAAAACTACAGACATTATTACCATAAAACAAAAATGGCCTTCACAAAGGGAAGAATATCCCATTCTCATGGATCAGGAAGACTTACTATTGTGAAGATGTCAATCCTACCCAAGGTTGTATATAATTTCTATATAAACCCATTACAAATAATAGTATCTTTTTCAAAGAAGTGAAAAGACTATCAACTTCATCTGCAAAAGGGAAGTAGTACAGAATTGGCAAAGAATGTCTCAAGAATAAGAATAAGTTGGAGGGCTTGTTTTACGTGACTTTGAAACCTATTATTATACAGCCATAGTGGTCAAAACAACATGGTTAAAACAAAACAAAACAAAACAGCATGGTACTGGTACAAAGACAGCTACTCAAACCAAAAGAAAGGAATAGAAAATCCAGAAATAAAACAAGCAACAAGTAGACAACTGGTCTTTGAGAAGGGCCCTGAAAGTATCAAATGGGAATTGGACACCCTCTTTAAACAAATGGTGCTGGAAAAAAAACTGGATAGCTATCTGTAGAAAACAAATGAAGCAAGACCCTTACCTCATTCCATACAGAAGAACAAATTCAAAGTGGATCATGGATCTAGAGGTAAAATCCCAAACTATTAGGATCATCAACAAAAGAATTGGGACAAACCTAAGAACCTTGGCACAGGGAATACATAGGCTACCAGAAATCGAGAAGGATACACACAGCAGGGGAAGCTAAAATAGACAAGTGGGACAAACTAAAGATAAAACACCTGTGTACATAAAAGGCTTCAAGAGAGTAATGAGAGTCCACAAACTGGGTAAAGATATTTAGCAATGACCTATCAGATACAAAATTCTGAAAGGCTACAACAAGAATAAAACAGAGCACTGAGGAGGTGAATAAAAGACCTGGACAGAGATTCACAAGGGAGGAAACCTGAATGGCCAATACACATATGATAAAATGTTCCTGACCATTAGTCATATGGAAAATGCAAATGAAAACAAGTATGAGATACTACCTAACACTCTCAAAGATTGCCCAATTCAAAATATCAGAATGCAACAAATATTGGAGGGGGTGTGGTGAGACAGGAACACTCATCCACTGCTGGGGGTCTTCCAGATATATACAGCCACTGTGGAAGGTGACTGGGTGATACCGAAAACAATGGTAATTGAGTTACCTTACAAACCAGCATTTTCCCTACTGGACATACACCCAGAACAGGTAAGAAACAGACCTCGTCCAGACATTTCTGCACTCCAATGTTCACTGGGGCGCAACTCACAATTGCAAATAATTTTCCATCAATAGACAAACGGATGAGAAAACCCTGGTAAATACACACAATGGAGCATTATGCATTCTTAAAGAGCATTGATGAAAACATGAAGCATATTGTCTTTTGGAAAGAGATAGACAAAACTATGCTAAGTGAAGTTAGCCAAACACAAAAGGGCAAGTACAACATGAGTCCACTGTGAGTTAAGTTCAAATAGCACAACAGGTATAGAGAAAAATGAAGGTATCGCACAGTTTTCAGACAAAGGTACCAGGTACTCTGTCAGGGATCAGAACCAACCCAAGGATGCTTATGGCATCAAAAATAAAAAGAAGAAATTTAAAAAGGTGCAGAGAGCACTGGGGCTGAAAGATATCTTTTCCTCTTCTCTCATGCCTTTAAGGCCCACAAAGGGAGGAGGGAGGAAAAAAAGATGGCAATGGGGGACCAGGGCACTAATCAACCTTTGGGAATGATATTGCTTAAGTCTCTGCAGGAAAAGGAGAAAGAGAACAGACCTTTTTCCGGGGTTCAAACCTTGAAGATGACACATCTGCCATGTAGCACTTCATTAGCAGAGAGGACTGTAGAGCCGGTTCCAGCTTGAGTCATGGTGTCCCCTCCCTAGATGACAGCATTTCAGAGCACAGTAATGAAGATAATCTGAGAAGAGAGGCTTGTCTGTCCTGTCCACATGGAAACACATTAAGAGGGACAGAGAAAGTAGACCTTCTGACACACCAGGCCCTGAGGATGACGTGCCTGCTCAGAGCAGCTAGTGCAGAGAGGACTGCACAGTTGGCCCCAGCTCACGACATCATGTCCCCTTCCTAGGTCACAGAGCTACAGAGCACAGCGCAGAAGACACAGTTCGGGGAGTGTGACCTCTCTGAGCTCCCCACATGGGGGAAAGCCAAGACGGAAACACAGTCGATCGGCATAGGGAGCAAAGGAATCCTGAGAGAAGATTACTGACTCTGGGGGCACCTCATCTGAACTGGTTGGGGGATATTCACAAAGGCCAGCAGGTAGACCTGGAACTACTTACACGGTCCTTTCCCACCCCCTTTCCTTTGTGATGTCTACCTATATAAGAAAAGCGGGACAAGCAATCCTAAGTAGACAGCAACTGGTTCCAAAGGGGCACGGAGTGATGAGTCAGTAATGTCAGGGACAGGGGAATAGCGGGATCTGAAATCAACAGTGAAGAAGCTTTAGAGTTCCTGGTTGTGTCTGATCAATTCTAATGTATCTGAGAGGAGCTAATGAGAGGCAAATGATTGGATAACATGATCGTGGGGCAGGAGGTAAGAAAAAAAAAACAAGGAGGTAAATATATGTGTGTATATAAATATATAGGTATAAATATAGATAAGTAAATATAGATAGGTATGTTTATGTGTGTATGTGTGTGTGTGTATACTTATGTAAACACAATAAGGAAGCCTTTACTTATTGGGCCTTTACTTAAATCCTACCTTCACTACAAGAATGGTTTATTGTAATAATGTGACAATGCATGCTACTCACCTCTACAACAGGATCACTGAAGACAAAATGGGTGTAATATCAAATGTGGTGAAGAAAGCTGATGGTGCTCGGTTACTGAAAGATATAGCATCTGGGTTCTAAAAAGAGTGACGTTAAACTAGCAACCAACTAGCAAGGAAGCAACAGAGGCCACATGGAAGCAGCACACTGGCCTCTGTGATCACGAGGTGTCGAGGGGAAGAGGTATCAGAACTTCAAAAACAAGCAATCAAACTGACATGAAGGTGAGTAGGCAATGTAGAAACCTAAAGCCCACCTGTAAGAACAATAGGGTGTCACTCCCAGAAGGGCCACAGAGAGGGATGATATATCCAGATGCAGTATAGCATTGATGAAACTCATAACTAGCCTTTAGGTCTTTAATGTTTCCTCCCCATGGATGCAGTTTACCTCATTAATCTTGCTAGATCTGTGCAAGCACACTTGTATAATTAAGATCACTCAATGCACAAAATCTAAGATAGGAAAGCCCCTCAGAAACAGTAATGGAAGTAACAATTTCCTGCGAGTATGGGAGGAGAGGGTATGGTGGGGGGAGGGGAAATGATAGCACTGATGACTGCATAACCTCGCTTGGTACACGGATATATTGGATGCTATAAGATATGGCAATAATAATAATGATATATATAATTGTTATACATAGGGGGTAAAGGGGAGCAGTAATCAAAGAGTTCAATAAAAAA
>PVJH01048932.1:0-10546 GCA_004026705.1 Nesogale talazaci
GTGTGAGAGAGAGAGAGAGAGAGAGAGAGAGAGAGGAGGGAGGAGAAGGGAGAGGGAACAGGAGAAAGGGAAAGTAGAGAGAGAGAGCTACATTAGTGGTGGTGATATGATGTATGTATATACATACACATATATGTGTGTGTATATACCACATATATATGATACATATGAATATGAATATATATATCCCCAGGTAGGTGAAGAACCATCAACAGGATAATGTGGGTGACACGATTATGTTATGTACCTTGTTCTGGGGTGGCCAGTGCAGTCAGAGGCCGAGGGATGGAGCAGGCCGAGCCAGACGGTGACCGAAATGATCAGGGAAAGACGGTGGGTGGCCATTGCCTGCCGGCGATGGGGTAGAAAGCACTCACGTCGCCACATGGCCGGCCAGTCCTCTCTCTCGGGTGTTTACCAAGGAAAGCCAGAAGCCAGGACAGCTGAGCATCCCCTGAGGCACCATGGCCCATCTCGAAATGGTAGACGGACTCACAGAATGTGGCACAGTCGCACCCCTCACTCACAATGAAGAGTCCAATGATTTTAAAGTTTAAAAAAAAAAGACAGTGTAAATGCAGATGATGCAGTATCACGCCACGGGATATCATTCTGCCACATGGAGAGACGGCCCTAAGAGACATGCAATGACATGGGTGACCAGAGAAACCCAGATGTAAGGTGACCAAACATCCTAATTCTTAACAATTTAACAACATCCCACGGCATTTTAAAATTAAGATATATTACAATACTATTTTTACATTTTTTTTTTTTTGGCATCACTGCTCTCCGGTGGTGGGAGTAGGAAGCCCAGCCCCACTGCTGGAATTGAACCTCCATCCCAGTGGACCGCAGTCCCGCGCGCACAACCACTACGCCACGGGGGTTCAGCCCTATTTTTACATTCTATGAAAATTTTTCTGCGCCATAGAAACCAAATTTTTAATCAAGAACACCCCCTCCACACACACACACACACACCCAGTCAATGGTGCCCTGCTTAAAATCTGATCACTTTACCCAGACACCAAGGTCACCAGGCTTGTGCCCGCTCAGTGACCTCCCTGCCCAGGCAGGGGAGCTTTGGAGAGAGATGCGTGAGTGAGGGGTGGCGGGAGGGTGAGGGTCTTCTATCCCACACCACAGTCTGTGAACACCAGACACTGATCACCGCCCCCTAGTTAGATATCCCGAGTGCCCCAGACTGGGGACCCCCATGCATGGTCACGTGGGGAGCCGTGTGCTCCAGGGTGTGTGAGAGGGAAAGGCTGAGGGGACCGGGCAGAACCTGGGGCGTGCCAGCCCTGCCAGAGAACAAGGTCGCAGACAGGCAGGGGCTGGGCTGGCGACCACATCGGCATGAAGAGACAGCTGCAAACACCCCCCGGTCAGTGGAGCATGGAATGTGTGCGCAAGAGGACGGGGGACAATGGAAGGCATCAGAAACAGAAAGACCCACAGGCTGGGCGTGGGTGGGCGGACACGGACCAGTGCTCTGGGTTGAGTGTCCTCCGGATCGAAGGTGTCGCCTTTGGGTGTCACCAGGAAGGGCCTCAAGTCCGCTTTCCTTTCAGGAGGCCCCACCATGTCTCCGCGGCTTCTCAAGTTGCCGGTGCTCTGCTCCCCCCCCCCCCCAGCCGAGCTGGTTTTCTCCATAGAGCGTCTCGGGGTTTTTGCTCAGCATTCAGCTCCACCCAGCCTGACAGGAGGACACAACCGGAAAGCCCACCTTCCCCAAGGGCAAACACACGGCACCCCCCGGGGTGCTCTCTGGGCACATCTGCCTCTTGGTCCACGTACAGGTTCCCCACGAGCACAATCACGATTTGGGGGGGCGGGGGGAATCCACACTATTGAATGCCTTTGCACCATCCATAAAACACAGGCCAACATCCTTCTGGGAACTTCTGCTTTCAGCCAAGATCCGCCTGAGGTCACCAGAGCTGCCCTCCTCCCCTAGTGCTCTTCAGATTCGAGCGTGGATTTCTGGCAGTGTCCCACCAACGCGGTGGTGCGACGGTCTCTGAAGCATCAAGGGAGAACGTTCCCTGCCGGGCAGTGCCACTCACATCGCCTGGCAATGTCCACACTCTACGACGAGCCCTGCCAGTCATCCGGCAGGGGGTGTCTTCCAAATCCCTTGACTCAGATTGCCGGGCCCTCACAGCTGATTTTCCACCAGTTCCGAGAGCCTTGTTTCTGGACAACGCCTTCAAGGTAGCTTGGTTCTTCTTCCTTCAACGTCATGGATGCTCAACCGTAGATCTTCCCCACACCCTGACCCCCACTGAAAAACCTGTAAAAAACAAAACGCCAAATCCTCGGTCCTTCCTCTACTCAAGTCTTCCTCCCTCGAGGCTAGAACACTTTGTTCTAATAACCTGGCACTCTGTGGTGCTCACTGCTGGACTGGATCATCAAGATTAAGTGGGTATTTGCATAAGCAAATGTAGTGAACAAAGCAGATAGTGCCCGGTTATTAAAAGACAGAGCATCTGAGTCTTAAAGGCTCGGAGTTAAAAGGACATCTAGCCGAGAAGCAATACAGCCCACATGGACAAAGCACACCAGCCTGTACGATCACGAGGGATCCATGGGAACAGGTGTTAGACATCAGAAGACCCAAAACAGACCATTATACCAATGTGAATGAGTGGAGGGAGGAGTGTAGACCCCCAAGGTCCATCTGTAGACAATTGGACATCTCCTCACCAAAAGGTCTCAAGGAAGGGATGAGTCAACCAGGGTGCAGTATAGCACTAATGAAGCACACAACATTCCTCTAGTTCTTTAAGGCCTCCCACCCCCACTATCATGACCCAAATTGTACCTTACAAAGTTGGCTAGATCAGAGAATGTCCACCGGTACAGATAAGAGCTGTTCTCTCAACACACAGAATTCAGGACAGATAACCCCTCAGGAACAGTAATGGGTGCAGCGATGCCATGAGGGTAGGGGGGAGGTGGGGGGAGAAGGGGGAGAGAGAGGGGAGACTGAGTGCAATGATTAGTGTATAACAACCCCCCCCCCCACCAAGAGGGATGAACAACAGAAACATGGGTGAAGGGAGACTGTGTCCAGTGTAAGACAAGAATACAGTAATAATTTATAATTTATCAAGGGTTCACAGGGGTGAGAGAGAGGGGAGGGGGAAGAGGAGCTGATATCAAAGACTCAAGTAGAAAGAAAAATGTTGTGAAAATGATGATGGCAACCCATGTACAAATGTGCTAGACACAATTGACGTACGGATTGTTGTGAGCGTTGTAAGAGCCCCAAATAAAAGGATTTTTAAAAAAATCCATTGCCGGCTGAGCCCCGGTGGAGTAGTGGTTGTGCACAGGGATGCGGCCACTGGGTTGGAGGTTCAAATTCAGCAGCAAGGCTGGGCCTCCTACTCCCACCACCAGAGGGTAGTGATGCCCCCAAAACAAAAAAAAAATCCATTGCCCTTGAGCTAACTTTGACTCACGAAGCCCCCCCAAGAGCCTCCACATTCTCTAATTTCCTTAAGATTTAAGGTTTTTTGCTACCCAAAGGAGCCTTTGACAGATGGACCACCACAGTGACTGCAACAATGAACTTGGGCACGGGAACGGTTGCGAGGGGGGGCACAGGGCCTGGCAGTGTTTTGTCCCTACTGGTCAGACTGGATGGCACCTGACAACAGGATCCCTAGTGGTGAAGTGGGTCATACACTAGACGGCTAATCACAAGGTTACGAGCTAGAATCCACCTGCAGCTGCGAGGGGGAAAGATGAGGCTGTCTGCTCCCATGAAGAGCCACAGCAGATGGGGGTTGAGCCCTGGTGGCGCAGTGGCTGTGTGCGGGACTATGGCCCACAGGGTTGGCGGTTCAAATCCAGCAGCAGCTGTCCAGGAGCAAGGCTGGGCCTCCTAATCCCACCAGGATAGTGATGTCCCCCCCTCCCCCCAAAAAAAAAGATGGACAGCAGCGTTTATCACCCTGTGGGTTGCAACCTCTTCGGGGTCAAACGACCCTTTCGCGGGGGTTCTGTAAGACCATCAGAAAGCACATCTTTCTGATGGTCTTAGGAACCAAGACATTGTTCCTCTGTCGCTCTCCAGGAGGGTCCGCCCACGAGCAGCTACGCCCACATAAGAGTACGCGGCGTGAAGACTGTTACCCACGCTACCACACTACACCACGCTTTGAGACAACATTTCATTCATTCGTCATTCGAAATAAGTATGTCACAATAGATAATGGCATGTTGTTTTTGTGATTGAACACGATGCTGTCATGATGTTCTGTGTGTCACAATGAACATACATTCCGCTCACAGGGGCAGCTCAGCTCGATCCTATCGGGCTGTGGCGCGCTGGAATTAACTCTGTGGCATGGATTAATGGATTAAAGGAGTGAAAAGACAATGAAATTACATGAGAACAGGGAACTCTTTCCCAAAAGTTCATAGATAAATAAAATGACAAGAAAATGGGGGAGGGGGGATACACGCTACCAGATATTTACATGACGATTCACAACAATAGACAGTGATGAAGTAGCAACAAAAACAATGTTACGGGGGTCACCACCGATTATCTGAAAGGGTCGTGGCACGAGCTGAAACCCGAGGGGGCAGTTCCACATTCTGACCTGTAGGGGCGCTGCGAGCCAGCATCGCTCCGTGGCGGTTGGTTGTGCCTCTGGTGAGACTGATGGCAGAAAAGACTTTCAGCGGGGGACTGTTCACACGGACCGCTGGGGGCCACCTTGGAAGTAGGTGCCTTCATGTTTTCACCGCCTGACATTCACCGATGACGGCGGGTACATCACAGGGCAGGCCACGTGGCCCCAAGGCTGTAGCAGCGTAGGCCACTGAGCAGGCAGGTGGAAGGTTCGCCGAGGCCCAGAGAGAACATGGGCAGAGGAATCAAGTCACCACGTGCCACCGACCCGGGGGACCAGCAAGCTGACTCTAAATTAAATATTTGACCACCTGGAGCCAGTGCCAGGTTGCAAGCAGGTTGCCTCGTGGTTGAGAGAGCCGTCGCCAACGAGCCAAGGAAGATGTAGGAAGCCCTGACAAGTGTCTGGGCCGTCTCAGGCGGATGCTGTCCAAGTCACAAGACGCAGGCAAAGGCCACAGGTCCAGAATGAATGAGCGCGCACACACAACGCCATGCGGCCCGAAGAAAGACGGATCCGTACGTTTGAGCCCCAGTGCTAGTGAGGAAGATGAGAGTGTGCGGGGGACTTCTGGAAGAACACACAGATCTGTGTCAGAAGCGGCACAGCCGGAGAGCTCCTGAGAGGCAAGCCTTCCCAGGTCTTTTGGACTGGAGAAAGACGCCATGCTGAGTACAGGAGGGGGACAGGGACAAAGAGGAGTGACCTCAACACAGTGGATGGACACAGCGGCCACCAGCACGGGGTCACACCACACAGTTGGTTGTGCAAGGCTCAAACGTGCACGTGCCTGCGAGGCCCCGCTCCGTGTGCGTGTGGGGGCATGCAGACAAGCCTCCGCGTTCCCTCCTGTCCACTCCCGTCCCGCATCTGAAATGAGCAGGTCTGGCAAACACGTTGTCCTGCCTCTGCGTGTGTTCTCAGGCTGGCTGATGCTTAGACGCTGCGAGTGGTGACTGACCAGTCAGGGTGTCCTGAGCTCTTCACGGCTCTCCTGGCCCTGGGGACAAAACCCAGTCTCTATGCCGGCCTCTCAGGCTCTGCAGGTTCCTCCCTCCACTTAGACCACTCCACTGACCACAGCCCTTTGTCCCAAAGACTTCGGATCCTTGCCACGCTGTTCATCCGAGACACCCCTCCTTTCCCCACCTCTTACTGTCCACACCCGCCATTAAACCGCCCTCTGTGGGCTGGTAATTTGGGGCCCAGCTGTCCACAGGGTGGGGTCTGTGGTCACCACCCTCCCACATGCCTAGAGGACATGGCAGCCTAGTGCACAGGCAGGCTTGGAGATCCCTAAGGGGGCACACACTGACCACTCGGCCATGGTCTGGCGGGAGCTCGTCCCCTCTGCTGGGAGTTCAGGAAAGCGACCACCTCCCCAGCAGAAGACTGAGCGGGTGGAGCTGTGACTGGACCCAGAGCCCCGAGGGGTAGAGACTGCCTCCCTGGTGTCCACACCCAGGCCTGGGAAGCAGGAATTTCTGGTCCCATGTCCTCCTCGCTTTAACTTTCAGCTCTGTGGAGAAACTACTTTCGATGATTAAGCTGAGCAGGTGTTGTGGGTTGGACTGTGTCCCCAAGAAAGTCATCCAGCGTCACCCTCCGGGTCCTGAGTCTGTGGTGCTGTTTGGAAACAGGGTCTCAGCTGACACGAACCGTCAGCGAGAAGTCATCCTGCATCAGCTGACCCCCGGATCAAAAGACACGAGTCCTGACTGGAGACACGCAGGGGAGATGACCATGGGCAGCCACTGCACGGGGATGTGCCCACAGACCAAGAGATACCAAAGGCTCCTAACCAGAACTTTGATTTTGAACTTCTGAGCTCCCAAACTGTAAAGCACCAATGTCCTCTGTCAGCACTCACCCACATTTCCTCTCATCTGGGGGTTCGTGGGATGTTCCGGCCCCACTTTTGGTGCACACTGCCATGTGATGGGGAATGGTGTGAATCAGCCAAAATGGGGTCGACGGACACATCCCATGAGTCCTATATGGTTCATCAATTGCATCAAAATCCGTATAACCTCAATATTCACCCCCCCAACTCAATTCGTTCTAAATGCCTCCCATGACTAAAAGCACATGATTTCATACATCACCACCCCCAAATCTAAAGCAGAGGATGATTTGAACTTGAAAGGGTTAAGTCACCCAGTGGGTGGTCACTTGTTACAGAACCCATAAGACACTCACAGAGGTGGGGGATGGGGGTTTCACAATCCCCTTCCTTCTCACCACACTGGAAATGCAGACAGTGGAAGAGCCGGTGGGGGTCTGGGTTCAAGTCCAGCCTCCTGCTCAGCCCAACCGCGAGTCTTCCTGGTCCCGTCTCTATAGGAGTCTCTATTCCGGTCCCTCTGCCTTCTTCACCACGGCAGCCAGACCTCTGTGTCTCCAACACCCAACGCCCGTCCCTGTTGGCTGCTCCCACCCCCAACTCTACCTGGCATCTAGACCTCTCCTCAGCAGCCGGCGCCACACCGACCATCAGCCAAGATCTACGGAGAAGTCACAAGAAGATGCAGGCTTCCCACTTGGTGGAACCCCCCTTAGTCCCAGTGTCAAGGGCTCTGCCAGCTGGGCAGTTGTATATTTGACTTGGTAAAATGTGGTGGGGTTTGGCGCATGCTATCCACGTCTCTGGGCCCCAGTGTCCTCATCTGGCATTTGGCTGCAGGGGCAGTGCCCACAATCACTCGAGGGAACCTGAAGGGTAATCCCGATCCCAGGCTGGCCTGGTGGCCAGAAGGAATGGCCCATCTCCTAGGGCTGCTATTTCTCCTGAAAATCTCCTTCCTTGTTGGGGGTGGGGGAGTGAGGTGACGATGTACTGGTATATCCCCATGCCCAAATGTGGAAATGACTTTTTTTTTTTTAAATATAAAACTAGGGGGCTGAGCCCCGGTGGCGTAGTGGTTGTGCGCGGGACTGCGGCCCACTGGGATGGAGGTTCAATTCCAGCAGTGGGGCTGGGCCTCCTACTCCCACCACCGGAGAGCAGTGATGCTCAAAAAACAAAACAAACAAAAAACAAAAAAAAGTAGGAAAACTTTGGAACGTATTTTGAGAGAAGTCACAGCAAGACGCAAACCCCACTGTGTGACGAGTTTGCCCACAGTGGCTCAGCCAGGCGGTGGGCACCATGGGAGAAGCAGGCTTGGCAAGCAGACGTGCTCAGAAACACGGGCCGTGGAACCCGGGGGGAGGGCCCCCACAGGTGAGCCGCGCCTCCTGTGTACGTGGTCTTGAGAGAGGGGGTCAACAAGCTCACACACAGGCGCTGCGGGTGAGCCAGCTTTGACTCCTTCAGGGGCCCTACGGGGCAGAGCAGAACTGCCCCATTGGGCTTTGTAGAAGCAGGGTCTTATCGTTCTCTCGAGGAGCAGCCGGTAGGCTCGAATCAGTGACCCTGCAGGACAGAGGGCTTCCAGGACTGTTCTCCTTACAGAAGCGGCAGGCCACAGCTTTCTCCCACGGCCTGGCAGCTCCAACCTCGTGGCTAACAACCAGGGCTCCTTTCTTGGCACGTGGAAGGCGCACCTCTAAGAGCAGAGGGGCCCCCAGGCTGGGCTGCCGGTCACCTTGCCAGAAAGCAGGCGGCTTGGCTCCAGCAGCTGGCTGGCCGGTTGGTCAGTTGGTCAGCTGGCCTCCCTCCCTCCCTCTCTTCTCCTTTATTGTACTTTCTGTGTTTGCCTAAGGCACCTTGGACACAGGACACCTGCTTCCCTGTTGACTTCCCAGGGCTGCCACTGCGGCCTCCCAGGCCACCACTTCATCCTTAGGCTGGCGGGGTGTTGCCAAGAGCACCCCACCTCCCCAGCCTCGCCATGCAAGGGCCTCAGCCCTGTCCTCAGCCCATGTGAGCCATCTGCAAGTGTCGTCTTTAGCAACCACACCTCAGGGATGCCTGGCAAGCCCCCTCCCCCCACCCCAATCCCCACCACCACCACTGAGACCATTCAGATTCACCGCAACCCTTGAGGACAGGGTGGAACTGTCCTTGTGAGTTTCTAATGCTGTCACTCTTGAGGGGAGTGGAAAGCCTGGTCTATGTCCCATGGAGTGGCCGGGGGCTTTGAACTGTCAGCCTTGCAGCCCAACACAGAACCCACTCTGCCACCAGGGTGCCCACGGGGCTGCAGAAGTCAAAGCACAGACAGCAGGAAGGGAGACAGGGACGCAGGAAAGATGCAAAACTTCAGTGGTGAACTAGCTTCAAACAGCTTCCACAGTGGGCACAGTGCACAACAAAACCACCCAAGCCTCTAGCCCACTGAGGGGCCCCGCGTGGCACTTTGGAAGGATGGAGGTTAGGCACAAGTTGCTGGGTCATGAGGGCAAAGTGTGTCACTCCGTCCTGGCACTGGAACAACACGCCCCCCCCATGCCTTTTATAAGACAAGAGTTGTAAGTGCATTCCCATTTCAGAGTCCTGGACGAAAAAGCTCTCTTCCCACGCACGGGGAGACACTTGTATTTAAGAATGATTTTTTTCCTCTGGCAGATCTTTTTCATTTAAAAAAAAGGAATTTTAACTTTAAGACTGCCCTTCACCCATCAAGCAATCATAGGAGAACACAAAACTGCCATATGACGCAGGCACCCCAGTCCTAGGTGTGCCCCAAAAAGTGAAGGCGGGAAGGAGGGAATGCAGAAATCTGGGTGCTTGGATTCATTAGGGCATTGTTCACAACAGCCAGAAGGTGGAGGGAAGAAACAAAATATCTATCAACCGGTGAGCAGATGAATATGCAGTGCTTCACACAGTGAAATATTACTCGGCCGTGAACTCGAAGTAGATCACACTCCCTGCCATCAAGTAGAGGCCGACTCGCAAGAACTGGGTAGGCAAAGGAGGGATGAGTACCAGAGCCTAAATTGGGAGAATCCGGTTTGCAGAAGGCTCTGGATGGTGGTGGGGGGGGGGGGCAAGATTTATTTGTGAGAACCACACAGGAAACAAGCTTCCAGTGAACCCCCTCTATTCCCATTTGGGGAATGGGGGTAAGGGGTTATTAAACAGTGCATCAGAGAGAGAAGTATAGATGATCAAAGGCATAAATCAAACTTGAACAGTTACGATTTTGTCAGTTGATCCCCCTCTGATGCATGCTGGACCTGATCTGATTTCTCGTTTTGTTTTGTGTTTGTTTTTTCACACCGGGGTGTATCTCAGAGGTCGTGTCATTGGAGGTTACCTTGTGGAAGTGGCGTTCTTCGTTTTTCTGTTTCGGGAGCATGTGAGACCTAGCATAGATGAGCCTCTAAGGACAGCATCCAGAAAGATGTCAAAGAGTCCAGAAAGAAAAAAGAATGCTTGGAAACCAACCATGGTAGCAATTGTACAATTCTCCTTGACACGATTGAACTATGGAATGATCTATGTATTAACTCCCAATTAACAATTTTTTAAATCAGAGAAATTGGAGATGTTTAAAGATTTGGAAACTAGTAAGGTGTTTGCTTATTAACACATGAAATAACAAGATTTATCAATGACTCTCAGCTATCGTAATTCTAAAGAAGTGATAAGGATAAACATGGTGATTAAATATCTACATCTCTAATGTGATATCTGTGGATGAGAAAATTTTACATGTACTACTATTACTGTGGTGATAGATATGGTGTCATATATATCCATATATATGCATTTTTAAAAAGAGAGAACGGGGTAGACCTGCCCCTGTGGGTTTCTGAAACTAACTCCTTACAAGAGCAGAAAGCCTCATCGTTCTCCCGTGGAGTGGTTAGTAGATTTGAACTGCTGATCTCGGATCTAACCAGATATGCCACTGGGACTCCACCACACAGGGAGCTATTACTCAGCCATAAAGAGACATGAAGTCCTGGTGCACACCACAACACGGTGGGGGGGGGGG
>PVJH01048933.1:0-10529 GCA_004026705.1 Nesogale talazaci
TGTAGTAACATTTTCACTATTTCTTTTCATTTGTTCTATTCCCAGTTACCTAATTTCAGAGCCCCAACCAAATGCATTTATGTTTAGATTGTTAATATTTACTTGCATACAAGGATAAGTCAAATAGCTAGTATATGCACGGGCTTATGTCAGACAAAATGTGCGTAAACTTTTCTCTGCTATCAATTTATTGCTGAAGACAAGGAATAATCATCTTGGTTTCATTATATTGCTTGCAAATGAAAAGATCTAATAAAAATGGTGGATTCTAAGTGATTCTCTGACCAGGGAAATCATTCAAAGAGATTGTTTTCCATCATTACAATGGTCTTACTCACTTTTGAGGGTTATAAGTGCTATCCTACAAGAATTGTCTTGGGATACCCTACCCATCTGTGCTATGGCCTTGTTTTTTGTCCCTTCAGATTTCGTTTTGCCCTCAAATTCAATGAGCACTTAAAAAGAACACAGTTTGAGTCACTCAAGAATACTAAAACTACCACTCTGATGAGTATAACTTAAAGTTTGTATAATTCTTCAGGGAAGGACTAAAGATATGGAAACACTGCCTTAAGAAGTGTACAGATCTAGATGGAGGATATGTCAAAACACAATAGCTTCACATGTTGATACTTTCATTTAATAGAATTTTCGAAGATTTTGTCGCTATACTTTTTGACTTAGTCTATTAATGATGTTTTCTGTGTGCTTGTTTTTATTATTACAGTACTTAGAAGTTTATTCATTGTTTTATGTGGTAACCTGCTATTTAGCTCACTTGAGAGGACAGTTTTGATTTGAGGCTTAAAACTCTGTATAGTAGTGTCAGAATCTTCCTGTCTCAGTGAGACTTAAATTTTTGAAAATTTGAAATTCTAGTTCACATTGTTCTTGCTTTATGTCAGGGTTCGTTCTTGTATTCCTAATCAGAACATAAAGGATTTGTAGCTAGGTAGCATCCAATTCCTGTGATCTCAGATAGAGATGACTATAACTTCTATAGAGTAGATACTTCTCTGAATCTTAGTTCCCTTTTCCCTTCTGTTCCAGACAAATAGAGCTTAAGAGCTGTATCTTATAAGGGTGCTCACAAGGTTTAAAGAACCTAGATGTCATTTATCATACCAGATTGCAGAATATAAACTTTATTTGAACTATTGTGTCATTAATTCAGTTTTTCCACAAGACTATGACCCCAAAACTTCCAACTGAGAAAACTACTCCTGTGAAATGATTACTCTAACAATGTCAGCTGCTTTCAATATACATAGATATAGAAACTAAACTCACTGCTTGTGTTGGCCAGGGTTCTCTAGAAACAAACATTTATGTGTGTGTATCTCTCTCTCTCTCTCTCTCTCTCTCTCTCTCTCTCTCTCTCTATATATATATATATATATATATATATCTCACAGAGAAATATAACAGCTAATTAGTCCACACAGCAATACAGAGGGCTCAGTTCAACTCACTTCTGTGGAACAGTAAATATACAGGAAGTCCTTCAACTCACGAGAGCTGCTGAGTCCAAGGTCAAAGAAGCAGACAGCTGATTCTTCAATAGAGCAATGCAGGCAGTCTGGCCATAGGCAGCAAACAGCAGGGCAGGTCACAGTCAACCAGATGACAGGATCCAACTGTCCCAAGCTCAAGCAGTGCAAAACAGGTCTCGAAGGAAAACTAGCTCTAGGGCCATGATCCACAGATTGGGTGTCCCAAGGTAGTATAGCTCACCAGGTGAGGCAGATAGCTAGCAACTGAATGCTGGTCTGATCACCAGAGAGCTAGAGAGGGACAGGTGGGGCTTGCTGAGTCATTTATCTCTTTGCCCTTCAATCAACCTGCAACTTTATTAATCCCAGGTATTCCTACTGGCCAGGTTGGCAAAATAAACCTACCAATCACACTTCTAATGAGTGGATTCTGACTCATAATGACTAAGGCAGAGTAAAACTGCCCCAATTGGGTTTCCAGGGCTATTAATTGCTACCAGAACAGAAAAAAAAATGGGTTTCTGAGGCTGTAAGTCCGCACAGTAACAGAAAACTTCATTTTTCTCCCATCGAGCGTCTGGTGGTTTTGAACTGTTGACTAGAGTTTTCAGCCTAAATTATAATCCACAGTGCCAGTAGGACTCCATAGATGCACATACATTATATTTATATTTACACTTCAAAAAAGCATTTGAAAACATTCCATTATCTTTTTACTTCAATTTTTTAATTGGAATTTCTAAAGCCAAATCACTTTAACCCACTGACATCAAGTTGATTCCAAATTATCATGACCTCGAAGGACAGAGTAGAATTGTTCCTGTGAGTTTCTGAGACTACAATGTTTAGATAGCCACATCTTTCTTCTCTGGGGAAGTTTTAAAATGGTTGACCTTGAAGTTAGTAGCCCAATATGTAATCAGTCTGCCACCTGGGCACCTCGAGATGATAGATAGATAGATAGACAGACAGACAGGCAGACAGATAGATAGATGATGTAGACATATAGTTATCCACAGATAAACATGTATACATATAAGCACATATATGCATTTTA
Organism: Nesogale talazaci; assembly: GCA_004026705.1. Taxonomy (NCBI): domain Eukaryota; kingdom Metazoa; phylum Chordata; class Mammalia; order Afrosoricida; family Tenrecidae; genus Nesogale; species Nesogale talazaci. Next base: position 2,551 of record PVJH01048933.1, read on the forward strand.
GTTGTTGAAAAGATATATACCACAGAAATTATCTATCCATTCTTTTAATATGTGTGACTGTGTGCACTTTATATGAACTATTGTGTCATTAATTGCATTTTCCCACAAGACTATGACCCCAAAATTTTCTACTGAGAAGTTTTGCTTTATTTATGGTCTTGTTTTAGGGTATGCACTCTTCTCCCATGTTTGGTGATACCTGTGGCTGTCAACTAATCTGGCATCAATTTGAGGATTTTGTGTAGGGGTAGAGTACAGCCTGTCAATCTGGAGGTAGCCAGTGAGACCTCTGTGAAGATGTGTCCTTCTAAGAATTCTGGGAAATGTGGTACTTCCTTCTTGGAGGTGAAGACACTGTCTCTCTTGGTTCATTCCTTGAAGACTTTCTACTGACAACACTTGGTTGGAGACTTTCTACTGTCAAGACTTACTTCCTGTGTCAGCCACATGAAGCTACCCCAGTGTTGGATAAGACACATTGATACAACCCGAACTCTACAGCCAGAGGAGCCACTTGGAGACCCCTGCCAATGCTGAGATGTTTATAAAGCCATTAGATTCAAAGGTATTCTACCCATCTGGCTTGTGATCATCTTATATTTGGTGTCATTGCATGTGTTTCATGAGTCAGAAGGTTTTATAGACTGGTATCAGACTTATCATCTTGGACTGGACTGGGTTGGAATGTTTTCTAAATATACAGTTGCTCTTGTATATAAAACTCTTGTACACATGAGTGTTTATGAATTTGTTTTTCTAGTCTAACAAAGACTAACACAATAAATTTACTACAACTCAATAAGAAGTGACTACTCTATAGAATGTATTCCCTCCTTACCCCGGTAACCATTAAAGGCAGTTGGTTTCAGTGTATATTGCTGTTTGCCATACAAAAGAGTGTGATCATACAATATTTGTCCTTTATGTGGTTTGACTTTGCTCAGAATAATATATTCAAAGTTTGCTTGTGGGATGAAGACAGAACTTTTCCACAATTATTATACTTCAAGTATTAAGCAGACTATTTACCATTCTTAGTTATGGAAGTTAAATTAGGTATTCTCCCTGACATTCCCAATTACTTAAAGCCTTTGTGTTGTCTAACTAAGAGCTAATTCCCCTGCTGTTAGAATGATGGCTCCCTTCCCTCAAATTCTGTGGGCGGGATTCAAGAGCCATTGTTAATAGCCCCTAGCCTGATAGAAATGTTTATCTACCTCCACAGGTTAAGGTCTGGCCTCTTCACTCCCCTCTTCACATAGTCACATAGACATTCCTAATCACCATATAGCCCTTAAGACAGCCCTCCTGTGACGTATGTCTTGCCTGTAATTGGGGGGCTGGCTTAGCTCCTGAGGGTATATAGGGATGGAACATAGGCTAGAGCTTCTCTCTTTGCTGCCTGCCTCTCTCTCCTGCCTCTCCTGCCCCTCAGTGCAGGACACTCTCCCTCATCATGTAATCCATTCTCCCACTCTCTCTCCATGTGGACTATCCAACTGAGGGGAGGTGAGCATGTACCATGAAAGGATATATGTGTAACTATTATTGTTCTTTTCTATCTCTCATGATCTCTATATCATTAGTATAATACATAATAATTATTGCTGCACAACTGCCTGTTGAACCCTTGCTGTGAGTATATCAGAGGCTAGCCACCTTCTCTGATAGTTTGCCATGTTCTAAGATACTTATGGAACCCATTACTTTTTTTGACCATAGTATTTGACTGCATGTATGTACCATATTTTGATTTTCAATTCACCCAGTGATGGGTATTTAGGTTGTTTCCTTGTATCAGCTACTGTTAATTAGGCTACAATGAGCATGGACATGCATATGTCTATTCATTTCTATTATATGTGTTTTTATTTGTATGCTTAGTAAGTTAGGTATACATACAGGGAGCTGTCTTTACACTATTGCAAAATAAAATAGAGAATTGACAAGAAATCCTACTTGAGCAAAAAATGAAATGACATAAAATAGCTGACTTGTCTCCTGATTACCATACATCTGCTGAGCACAAAATCCTTGATGAACAATGGACAAGCAAAACTATATTTTTTCTTCATGAAAACACTTTACACACTGAGTGCATTATTTATTGGATCTTCCAAATATTTCTGTGAGTGAGGATATACTGTCCAAGATCCATTCCAAATATCACATACATATTTTGCATTTTTCTCTGCTAAAAGCATATTAAGGAAGAAATCTGAATGATGAGAAAATCTTTTTTCACATTTACTTCCACTCAATGATAGTAACATCAACAGGGCTGGAAAAGAATGTTTGAGTCTGAAGGCACATACAGTGACTACAGAGACCTCTTTTGATACTTCTGAAGTCATTTTAAATGGGCTATCCACTTTGTCTCTGTATAACTCATCCAAAGCCTTGTACAGTTATCTATTGTCACCCCGCTGATCACCCGTTCCTCCCATGATCTTTGTATTTGATCTTGGAGACATTAAACAGCACGGAGAGCAAAAGCATCATTGGGTACCATGCCTCCTGCCCTCGTCAACCGATTTGATGGTTTGAACCTCTGAATTTGCCATTTACTCACTGCGAGGGAGAGTGTACTGGGGTGAATGGTATCCGTGTGAAGCATTCAGCAGGGGGTTTAGCCTACAAAAAGATAACCAAGCTAAAAGACAGAAAAGGGTAGTGCTTTTAAGCAAGGAAGTGATGTCAACCACCAGGTGATTCTCTTAAAGAATGTAGTTCCACTAAGTGGGTTGAACAATTGCTTCATGGGATATCTCCGCTCTTTTCTTGAAGGGTCAACTTGCTCTGGGAGCTCTTCTCAATGGACTCAGTGGGTAGTACCAATACCTCCCTAAACAACAAAGAGCTTTTCCCCCACCTCCAAATTGGACTGCAGTGCTGAAGCAACTGCCTTGAGAAAGGCAGTCTGTACCTGGGCATTATTATCTTCCATGCAGCTGAGGTGACTAGAAAAGGAATTCATGTCTAGTTGACTACTATCTATTTGACAAGGGAAAAGTTTCGGGAAATGGAGTACAGTTTTTGAGGGAGAGCAACAATAGTAGTAAGTGGAGAGAAGTAGAAAATGTAACCATCACCATTTTTTCGCTGTGGAGCCTGGAGCACCATCCATAGCACAGAAGTACTAGAAATGTGAGGGGCAAACATGGAGCAGAGAGTCAGGGGTTTGTAATCTGACTCTACTTTCTTTAATGAAGTCAGATGAAAACTAGGAAGCATATATTGAAATGAATATGCTGCCTTCCAGTTTACAAATTTTTTGGAATAAATACAAATTTACTTGGTAAAATTTTCCATTTGAAAAGCAGAATGTAAATTCATCCTAATGCAGAAAAATGATTCTTATACAATAATTGAGATGAAGCATGCAAGATCCAAACAATATTTTCATTAATTACAGTATGGTACAATTAAATACAATAGCTCCGGAATTAACACTGATATTATTAATTAACCAGGATCCCTAATGGCATTGTGGTTACACATTGGACTGCTAACTGCTAGGTCATCATTGTGAAACTGAAAGGGACAAAAGAGGAGTGTCCCTTCCAAAGTCTACACTACATGAAAATTAGCTGTCCATGCCACAATCAAGGGGTTGGAAAGTAATCATGCACTCTAATTAGACATGCATGGGAAAATCCAAGGCTGGGCATGCTCAGACTGAATTCATAAGTCACCTATGCCCAAGTGAAGGGAAACCTGGGTCCACATACACAGACTAGGTACCAGATAAATGACAACACATAGGCGTACCTAAAATCAATCAATACCTTCCACCACACCTCCCCATCCAGTAGGGAAAGGAGTGGATATAAGCCCACTGTGGGCAGGCCACACTCTCTTCTCTCATTCCAGTGTGCTCTTGCAGGTTGGAGGGTGAGATTTCTAGGATGTGCATTCTTAGAATTCCTGCTTTTGGTTCTTCTCCACATGCTTGCTTCCTTGATTCTATCTTTTCATGTGGTTTCTCATGCTCCCCTGAAGTGGCCATTTTCAGTCTAGAACTTTTCCATGACCCATGACATGCAACCTCGTACACTTTCCAAGGATACTTTGTAAGACAATAATACCTGAAATGTCTCTTTCCTTATAAAAGCTACTTGAATTTACAAAAGTACTTTGGCAGCATGGATTATTTCAGTTGTGAGAAACAAGAACTGAGGTAAAAATACCCAAGACACTTAACAAAACCACAGCCACCTCTCAGGAGAGTCTTTCGATTCCTGTAAAGAGCTGTAGTTTTGAAAACTCACAGGGGAAAGTCCATTAAACTTCACAGGGTCTCTATGAGTCAGAGTTGACTCTATGGCAGTTAGATTCTTCTTTTATTTAAAACCCAAAAACTTGAATAAGGATTCTACTTGGATTTTTAGTCTGTCCCTCCAGACTCCATGTCACTTTCCTATTTCAGAATCTCATTTTCAATTGTATTTTACTGCTTAAAAGCTTACAAGGATTCCTTTCTGTGCTTAGAACAAAATCTATTGTCAGCTATCTTTCAGCTTCTTGAACACCCTGTGTTTTTTCCATCTTTGCACATTGTTTCCTCTGCATGAGGTGCTCTTTTTCTGATATTTTCAAAGTCTACTTCCTTCTCGTCCTTTACACCTCAGCTTAAAATTTACCTATCAACAACTTTGCATATGCAGACTTTTAAAAAAATTCTCTGTCTTATCTGCTTGATTATTTTACTTATGACACTAATTGCACTTTAGAATTATTTTTATTTGTAGCTTATTTATTTACTTTTTAGTTATCTTTCCCCCTAGAATATAAACTCTTTGAGAGAAGGGAGCATGTCTGTATTAGTTTTGTGTTGCTGCCATAATGATTTACCATGAGGCTTGTTGCTTTCTGTGGCAGTCATGTGCTTATGTTAATTTTATGATTGAAATGTAGGGATGGAGTCTAGCCTGTTAATCTGGAGATAGCCATTGATTAGCCGATGAGGCCTCTATGTGGGCATGACTTTCACCTGAGACTCCAGGGAAATCTCGCGATATATCCCTTGTTAAGATGAGAAGCTATCTTTCCCAGTTGTTGGGAGTTAGTTTCAGAGATGATTAACCACAGGCAACACAGAATGGCGGTGTCTGGGAGGCTGGAGTAGCCGGTGGAGAGACCACACGGCTTTGCCTTGCTTTGCCAGCCACATGGAAGCCTCTACCAGCGATGAGTTGCTTCTGCCACCATGGGATGCTGTTGATGGACTCTGAGCCCTGGAAGTGAGGAGCCATGAGGAGACCCCTGTTGGTGCCAGGACTCTGTACCCACTGACCTGTGACCTCATGAGTCAGAAGGAGACTTTATGGACTGATTTCGGGCATATGTGTTAATATAGGACTTGTGATTTTGAGCTGGACTGGGCTGGGATTTTTTCTCAATGTCCTGTTCCTCTTGAATATAAACCCATTCCTTATAACCATATGCATGTCCTTGAATTTGTCCCTCTTGTCTACCCGGACTAACACACTTTCTATAGAACATGTTCATTATATCTCAGTAATATAAGCTAGGAATAGTGGTTTCTTTGCTTTGAATTTCAAAAGGCCAATTTGAAGCTAACAGTAAACAGGAGACAATTTATTCCTTTCTAGAAGTTTTAGTAGTAACTCTCTTTACAGGATTGTTCAGATTGTTGGCAGGATTAAGTTCCACACATTTGAAAGGCTATGTTGAAGTGTTTGTAAAGCTGATATTAATGATTTGTTGATTATCAATTCGGGTCACTTTCAACAACTGATGGCCACCCACATTCTTTGGCTTCTGGGTTGCTTCACTTTCAAAGTCAACTACATTTGGTTCAATCCACGATTCAAATCTCTTGCCTTACCTACCACAGTGATAATCAAGAATATCCTCCCTATCTCAGAATCTGTATCCTCAATTCTCTCTGCAAAACACCTTTTTCCATGTAAAGCAACATATTTACAACTTTCTGCAATTTGGCATGGGGAAATTTTGGAAACCATTATTTTTCTTACTATATTTTCTGTCTTGTTAACTCATGTTATAGAAGTTTTTCACAAAGCCTGAGTCATGTGGAAATTAAATAATTGAATAAAAAAGGATTTCGCTCAATTTATTTGAAGATTACTTAAAACCATCTAATTACTTGAAGAAACCCCAAGTCACTTCACAATTTCTTTCCTAAAATTATTTTAAAAATAATTTATTGGTGCATAGTTCACATATCATACAATTTAATCTCACTCATTAAGAAATGTGCAATTATCACCCTACATTTTCTTCTTATACTCGTTGTGGACAACCCATTTCTCCCACCTCCTCACCCTGTCATTTTCCTAGGTAATTATTAATCCAGATACTTTATAGATTTTCCCATCCTGGATTTCATATAAAGAGAATCATACAAAACACAAGCAGGAAACAAATATAAAACCCCAACAACAATGAATAGGCAGAGAAAAATCTTAAATGAAAATAAAGCAGGCAATATAAAAAACTTAAACTTTAAAATGTGTCATAAAGGGAGATCAAATAATAAAGTTTTACATTTTAACTTAACTACATCTGCCACAATTAATTTTACAATGCTCTCTGTCTGATAGTAAGTCTTTTCATGTCCCATGGACTATTCATTAGAAGCTTAACCATAAAGGGACTCTACAAATGGATTTCAGACTTCCATTGTCATCAATAGCCTTCTGAAAACTGGGATATCAAATTAAGATTCTATTATTATAATCCTTGAATAAAAAAGACTTTGTGCTTCTTCCATGTACACTTAGTTTTTGCCTCACTTAAATGGCTGTTTGTTTTAAGACAAGACTTTAAGATAAAGTGACCAGATGTCCTGCTCTTGACGGGACAGTCCTGATTTTAGACAATTTTTCCTGCATCCCGCAGTGTTTTAAAAAAGTCCTGATTTTTGGAAAGAATGCACAACAAGCTAGGGAACAGCAGGAGAAGAGGAAGGGAATATACCCCCCACCCCCCACCCCGGACAATGATGTCCTGCTTTACGAGTGTTAAAATCTGGTCACTTTACTTTAAGACCCCAAATGCTTTTCTTTCTGATCTCTGGGAACCATGTGGTTTTTTCATCACATTCTTCTACGGCACCCTTTTCTTCAGTGGTCTCTTCATGAGAGTGAGTATCAAGTAGGGCCATATCATAAGAGCTACTTGCTTTTAGGTTGGGGATAGAATTGAGTCAGCACTGACTTTTAATGTGGTGTCATCTTTTGGTGTGCTGCTGTCCTGTTCAATTTCAGTTCTCAGGGAAATGACTCCAGCTAGGAAATGTAGCCAGATTCTAGAGTTTGGAGAGGTAAACGTGCATTTCTTTAATGGTTATTTGTTTCTTATTTTGAGTTGTTAATAGAGAAAAATAGCATGTACTAGTATATCATGGAAAAGCTAAAGTTCTACTCCCTGTCACCTAATTTTTAAAAATTCTGTATGTTGCTGAATTAACAGACTTAACTTTCTGCGAATTTCACAGACAAAGACTAATTTTTTGGTTAACTCTTGTGTGAGGAAAGCTTTTCTAGGCATTCTTTAGTCTCTGATAACTCTGTTTCCCCCTCAACCTTGCTGTTTATTCTCTGCCTCTACTGCAGAAGTGGATGTCAAAGGTGAATTGTGTGGACCACTTCCTGTGTTAATACTTAGTCACGAGGTGAGCACCAGACTGTGTGATAGTTAATGATGGCTCCTTTGACCTGTGGTTTCAACTTAACTTTTTGCTTAATGTTTGGGTGCTTATCTCTTAGAGACAGAAGGCTGAATTGCAAAAAGCAAAGTCTTTGTAATCCATAAGCTTAAATTTAAATTATGACCCGAATTAATTTTTAGCTACCTTTCTCTTCTAATGCTTGACCTTTAATTTATTCATGGTAATGATATTTCTCTCATGGTGCTCTGATAAGAATTAATTTATATAATAGAACCTGAGTAAACAATTTGCGATTAGAGATTCTCCTATTTACTTATAA